>NW_025564839.1:2500-12750 GCF_020424385.1 Procambarus clarkii
TGACTTAAAGGTGACTTAATGGTGACTTAATGGTGACTTAAAGGTGACTTAAAGGTGACTTAATGGTTCTCAATTGTCTTAAAAACTTAAGGAAACAGCTTTAGGACGCTCTCACTACAATGTCGCTCTCACTACAATGTCGCTCTCACTACAATGTCGCTCTCACTACAATGTCGCTCTCACTACAATGTCGCTCTCACTACAATGTCGCTCTCACTACAAATGTCGCTCTCACTACAATGTCGCTCTCAATACAATGTCGCTCTCACTACAATGTCGCTCTCACTACAATGTCGCTCTCACTACAATGTCGCTCTCACTACAATGTCGCTCTCACTACAATGTCGCTCTCACTACAATGTCGCTCTCACTACAATGTCGCTCTCAATACACTGTTGGACGTGTTGGAAGTCCTGCAACACTTCTCAATGATTGTTACAGGTGTGTGAAGGTCTCCTTAGGCGTAGGAGTCACAGGAGTATGGGGGGGGGGGGGAGGGGGGTTCAGCTCCTAGTAACGCCCCTAGCAAGACCCCTTAGCAAGACCCCCTAGCAACGCTTCTAGTAACGCTCCTAGCAACACCCATAGCAACGCCCCTAGCTACGTCCCTAGCAACGCCCCTAGCAACGCCCCTAGCAACGCCCCTAGCAACGCCCCTAGCAACGCCCTTAGCAAGACCCCCTAGCAACGCTTCTAGCAATGCCCCTAGCAACGCCCCTAGCAACGCTCATAGCAACACCCCTAGCAACACCCCTAGCAACGCCCCTAGCAACGCCCTTAGCAACGCCCCTAGCAGCGCCCCTAGCAGCGTCCCTAGCAACGCCCCTAGTAACGCCCCTAGCAACGCCCCTAGCAACGCCCCTAGCAACGCCCCTAGCAACGCCCCTAGCAACACCCCTAGCAACGCCCCTAGCAATGCCCCTAGCAACACCCCTAGCAACGCCCCTAGCAACGCCCCTAGCAACTCTCTTAGCAACGCCCCTAGCAACGCCCCTAGCAACGCCCCTAGCAATGCCCCTAGCAACACCCCTAGCAACGCTCCTAGCAACGCCCCTAGCAACGCTCCTAGCAACGCCCCTAGCAATGCCCCTAGCAACTCCCTTAGCAACGCCCCTAGCAACGCCCCTAGCAACGCTCCTAGCAACGCCCCTAGCAACACTCCTAGCAACGCCCCTAGCAAGACTCCTAGCAACGCCCCTAGCAACGCCCCTAGCAAGACCCCTAGCAACGCCCCTAGCAACGCCCCTAGCAACACCCCTAACAACGCCCCTAACAACACCCCTAACAACGCCCCTAGCAACGCCCCTAGCAACGCCCCTAGCAACACCCCTAGCAACGCCCCTAACAACGCCCCTAACAACGCCCCTAGCAACGCCCCTAGCAACGCCCCTAGCAACACCCCTAACAACACCCCTAACAACGCCCCTAGCAACACCCCTAGCAACGCCCCTAGCAACACCCCTAACAACGCCCCTAGCAACGCCCCTAACAACGCCCCTAGCAACGCCCCTAACAACGCCCCTAGCAACGCCCCTAGCAACACCCCTAACAACGCCCTAACAACGCCCCTAGCAACGCCCCTAGCAACGCCCCTAGCAACGCCCCTAACAACGCCCCTAGCAACGCCCCTAGCAACGCTATCCTAAACACCCAGGTACTAAACAGATAAAAAAAAACGTACTCACCTACTAGTGCTTGCGGGAGTTGAGCTCCGGCTCTTGGGTCCCGCCTCTCAACACTATATCAATAAGAATTTCCCTTCCTTGTGTTTCCTAACTCAATACAGATTATTGATATATATATATATATATATATATATATATATATATATATATATATATATATATATATATATATATATATATATATATATATATATATAACCCTTTCACTGTCATTAATGTTGTCGGCAACTTTGATCTTTCAAAGTTAACTTTATGACCGAGTCCCCTTGTGCTCTGAATACAAATTCGAAGATTTATTTTCAAGTGCGGGTGTCGCTGCGATATACCGGGAGAGAGAGAGAGAGAGAGAGAGAGAGAGAGAGAGAGAGAGAGAGAGAGAGAGAGAGAGAGAGAGAGAGAGAGAGAGAGAGAGAGAGAGAGAGAGAGAAGAGGAGAGAGAGGGAGGGAGAGAGAGAAGAGAGAGAGAAGAGAGAGAGAGAGAGAGAGAGGGAGAGAGAGAGAGAGAGAGAGAGAGAGAGAGAGAGAGAGAGAGAGAGAGAGAGAGAGAGAGAGAGAGAGAGAGAGAGAGAGAGAGAGAGAGAGAGAGAGAGAAGAGAGAGAGAGAGACAATACACATTGCGTTCCCCTTCTCATGTTAAGAATGTGTCTGAACACACCAATGATATAAATCTAAATCTATAAATTATATCTCCACCGAAGATATAAATCAATGATTCCATATGCAAAAGTTATTGATAATTGATTAATGTTCGTTTAACTCTCGTATTTAATCGAAGATTTGATTATTATTACACTTGGGCATCTACAGTGGTTGACAGCCATCTACAGTGGTTGACAGCTATCTACAGTGGTTGACAGCTATCTACAGTGGTTGACAGCTATCTACAGTGGTTGACAGCTATCTACAGTGGTTGACAGCCATCTACAGTGGTTGACAGCTATCTACAGTGGTTGACAGCCATCTACAGTGGTTGACAGCCATCTACAGTGGTTGACAGCCATCTACAGTGGTTGACAGCTATCTACAGTGGTTTGACAGCCATCTACAGTGGTTACAGCTATCTACAGTGGTTGACAGCCATCTACAGTGGTTGACAGCCATCTACAGTGGTTGACAGCCATCTACAGTGGTTGACAGCTATCTACAGTGGTTGACAGCTATCTACAGTGGTTGACAGCTATCTACAGTGGTTACAGGTATCTACAGTGGTTGACAGCTATCTACAGTGGTTGACAGCTATCTTCAGTGGTTGACAGCTATCTACAGTGGTTGACAGCTATCTACAGTGGTTGACAGCTATCTACAGTGGTTGACAGCTATCTACAGTGGTTGACAGCTATCTACAGTGGTTGACAGCTATCTACAGTGGTTGACAGCTATCTACAGTGGCTGACAGCTATCTACAGTGGTTGACAGCTATCTACAGTGGTTGACAGCTATCTACAGTGGGTTGACAGCCATCTACAGTGGTTGACAGCCATCTACAGTAGTTGACAGGTATCTTCAGTGGTTGACAGCTATCTACAGTGGTTGACAGCCATCTACAGTGGTTGACAGGTATCTTCAGTGGTTGACAGCTATCTACAGTGGTTGACAGCTATCATCAGTGGTTGACAGCTATCTACAGTGGTTGACAGCTATCTTCAATGGTTGACAGCTATCTACAGTGGTTGACAGGTATCTACAGTGGTTGACAGCTATCTACAGTGGTTGACAGCTATCTACAGTGGTTGACAGCTATCTACAGTGGTTGACAGCTATCTTCAGTGGTTGACAGCTATCTACAGTGGTTGACAGCTATCTACAGTGGTTGACAGGTATCTACAGTGGTTGACAGCTATCTACAGTGGTTGACAGCTATCTTCAGTGGTTGACAGCTATCTACAGTGGTTGACAGCTATCTTCAGTGGTTGACAGCTATCTTCAGTGGTTGACAGCTATCTTCAGTGGTTGACAGCTATCTACAGTGGTTGACAGCTATCTACAGTGGTTGACAGGTATCTACAGTGGTTGACAGGTATCTACAGTGGTTGACAGCTATCTTCAGTGGTTGACAGCTATCTACAGTGGTTGACAGGTATCTACAGTGGTTGACAGGTATCTACAGTGGTTGACAGCTATCTACAGTGGTTGACAGCTATCTTCAGTGGTTGACAGCTATCTACAGTGGTTGACAGCTATCTTCAGTGGTTGACAGCTATCTACAGTTGTTGACAGCTATCTTCAGTGGTTGACAGCTATCTACAGTGGTTGACAGGTATCTACAGTGGTTGACAGGTATCTACAGTGGTTGACAGGTATCTACAGTGGTTGACAGCTATCTACAGTGGTTGACAGCTATCTACAGTGGCTGACAGCTATCTACAGCGGCTGACAGCTATCTACAGTGGTTGACAGGTATCTACAGTGGTTGACAGCTATCTACAGTGGTTGACAGCTATCTACAGTGGTTGACAGCTATCTACAGTGGTTGACAGCTATCTACAGTGGCTGATAGCTATCTACAGTGGTTGACAGCTATCTACAGTGGTTGACAGCTATCTACAGTGGTTGACAGCTATCTACAGCGGCTGACAGCTATCTACAGCGGCTGACAGCTATCTACAGTGGTTGACAGCTATCTACAGTGGTTGACAGGTATCTACAGTGGTTGACAGCCATCTACAGCGGCTGACAGCTATCTACAGCGGCTGACAGCTATCTACAGCGGCTGACAGCTATCTACAGCGGCTGACAGCTATCTACAGCGGCTGACAGCTATCTACAGTGGTTGACAGCTATCTACAGTGGTTGACAGCTATCTACAGTGGTTGACAGGTATCTACAGTGGTTGACAGGTATCTACAGTGGTTGACAGCTATCTACAGTGGCTGACAGGTATCTACAGCGGCTGACAGCTATCTACAGTGGTTGACAGCTATCTACAGTGGTTGACAGGTATCTACAGTGGTTGACAGCTATCTACAGTGGTTGACAGCTATCTACAGTGGTTGACAGCTATCTACAGTGGTTGACAGCTATCTACAGTGGCTGACAGCTATCTACAGTGGTTGACAGGTATCTACAGTGGTTGACAGCTATCTACAGTGGCTGACAGCTATCTACAGTGGTTGACAGGTATCTACAGTGGTTGACAGGTATCTACAGTGGTTGACAGCTATCTACAGTGGTTGCTAGCTATCTACAGTGGCTGATAGCTATCTACAGTGGTTGACAGGTATCTACAGTGGTTGACAGGTATCTACAGTGGTTGACAGGTATCTACAGTGGTTGACAGGTATCTACAGTGGTTGACAGCTATCTACAGTGGTTGACAGGTATCTACAGTGGTTGACAGGTATCTACAGTGGTTGACAGGTATCTACAGTGGTTGACAGCTATCTACAGTGGTTGACAGGTATCTACAGTGGTTGACAGCTATCTACAGTGGTTGACAGGTATCTACAGTGGTTGACAGGTATCTACAGTGGTTGACAGGTATCTACAGTGGCTGACACCCATCTACAGTGGCTGACACAGTGGCTGACACAGTGGCTGACACCCACCTACAGTGGCTGACACAGTGGCTGACACAGTGGCTGACACCCACCTACAGTGGCTGACACAGTGGCTGACACAGTGGCTGACACCCACCTACAGTGGCTGACACAGTGGCTGACACTCATCTACAGTGGCTGACACCCACCTACAGTGGCTGACACCCATCTACAGTGGCTGACACCCATCTACAGTGGCTGACACCCACCTACAGTGGCTGACACAGTGGCTGACACCCACCTACAGTGGCTGACACAGTGGCTGACACAGTGGCTGACACCCACCTACAGTGGCTGACACAGTGGCTGACACAGTGGCTGACACCCACCTACAGTGGCTGACACAGTGGCTGACACCCACCTACAGTGGCTGACACAGTGGCTGACACCCATCTACAGTGGCTGACACCCATCTACAGTGGCTGACACAGTGGCTGACACCCACCTACAGTGGCTGACACAGTGGCTGACACAGTGGCTGACACCCACCTACAGTGGCTGACACAGTGGCTGACACCCATCTACAGTGGCTGACACAGTGGCTGACACCCACCTACAGTGGCTGACACAGTGGCTGACACCCACCTACAGTGGCTGACACAGTGGCTGACACTCATCTACAGTGGCTGACACAGTGGCTGACACCCACCTACAGTGGCTGACACAGTGGCTGACACCCACCTACAGTGGCTGACACAGTGGCTGACACCCCACCTACAGTGGCTGACACAGTGGCTGACACCCACCTACAGTGGCTGACACAGTGGCTGACACCCACCTACAGTGGCTGACACAGTGGCTGACACCCACCTACAGTGGCTGACACAGTGGCTGACACTCATCTACAGTGGCTGACACCCACCTACAGTGGCTGACACAGTGGCTGACACTCATCTACAGTGGCTGACACCCACCTACAGTGGCTGACACCCATCTACAGTGGCTGACACAGTGGCTGACACCCACCTACAGTGGCTGACACCCACCTACAGTGGCTGACACAGTGGCTGACACCCACCTACAGTGGCTGACACAGTGGCTGACACCCACCTACAGTGGCTGACACAGTGGCTGACACCCACCTACAGTGGCTGACACAGTGGCTGACACCCACCTACAGTGGCTGACACCCACCTACAGTGGCTGACACAGTGGCTGACACCCACCTACAGTGGCTGACACCCACCTACAGTGGCTGACACCCACCTACAGTGGCTGACACAGTGGCTGACACCCATCTACAGTGGCTGACACAGTGGCTGACACCCACCTACAGTGGCTGACACAGTGGCTGACACCCACCTACAGTGGCTGACACAGTGGCTGACACCCACCTACAGTGGCTGACACCCCCCTACAGTGGCTGACACCCACCTACAGTGACTGACACAGTGGCTGACACCTACAGTGGCCCACCTACAGTGGCTGACACCCACCTACAGTGGCTGACACAGTGGCTGACACCCACCTACAGTGGCTGACACAGTGGCTGACACCCACCTACAGTGGCTGACACAGTGGCTGACACTCAAACAGGCAAGAGGTGTGAAGAGATAAGCAATCGTGCAGGAATCATGTTAGTGTAAGAACAAGGATGTAGATGTGGCTGTAACGATGAACAGAGAACTTTACAAGAACACGACAAGAACACAAGAATGTAAACAGAACAAGTAAGAACATCGTACAAAGTGTGTCTAACTAATCTCTAAGATCTTTAATGTCCTCATCAATACATTTTGCCGTGTTTTCAATGGATGAAAGAAACTTTTTAACACACTTTGCAGATATCTGTGTGTGTGTGTAATGATTTAAAATGTAAAAATAATTCACATATGAGTTAATACGACTTTGAGAGATTCGTCAATGGCCGTGTGGGGGTCGCTTTGGTGGCATTACAAGTGGGCCTCGTATCATTCGTGCCAACCCCCGACCTGCCCATGTTGAGCACATACCACACAGCAATTACTATTAAAAATTGAGTAAGATAGGAGATGTACTTGGTAAACTGTTCAATAACCCAGGTCACAGTCAAACAGGATCTTGACTGGTAAACCGCTTGACTGATTCGGAGTGAGCAGTTGGCTCTTGACCCCCTTGTTTTGACCGCGAGTTTCACCGGAAAATGATAAAGGCGTTGCTTGAGTGCTTGACTGAGGGGAAACACCTTCATGATCCTGATTAATATTTCTCGCAGAAAAGACTGAGAGAGATGAGGGAGATAGTGAGGAAGATAGTGAGGGAGATAACCTGCTGCCAGTGGTACCAACTGTTCCAGCAACACAGTAACCTGCTGCCAGTGTTACCAACTGTTCCAGCAACACATTAACCTCCTGCCAGTGGTACCAACTGTTCCAGCAACACAATAACCTCCTGCCAGTGTTACCAACTGTTCCAGCAACACAATAACCTCCTGCCAGTGTTACCAACTGTTCCAGCAACACAATAACCTCCTGCCAGTGTTACCAACTGTTACACAACAGTGTTCCAGCAGCAACACAATAACCTACCCTGCCAGTGGTACCAACTGTTCCAGCACACAACCTCCTGCCAGTGTTACCAAGTCCAGCAACCCAATAATCTCCTGCCAGGTTACCAAAAACCTCCTGCCAGTGGTACCAACTGTTCCAGCAACCTGCTGCCACCAGTAACCTGCTGCCAGTGGTACCAACTGTTCCAGCAACACAATAACCTCCTGCCAGTGTTACCAACTGTTCCAGCAACACCAATATAACTTTTCTTCCTGAACATGTAAACAAAAATCAGCTGATTTCTCTCCTTATTGCGTTGATGGTGAGACACCTCACATAGTGAAGGTGAGAGACTGATGTAGGGAAGGGGGGGGAGGGAGGTGAGAGGTGAGGTAAGGCATGTAGGGAGTCTAGAATGCAGGAACTGATGAGGATAGAGATGAATAGGAATAGTTTATAGGGGAGATAAGGAATAGATCCCTAACTTCCCCCCTCTAACTAAATCTTATGAAGCCTCAAACACCCATTTCGAACACTGTAACTTTAACAACAACAGTCTCGGATATGCGAGAACACGGCCCAAACGGTTAAGACACGTGTGCCGCCTGCCATGGGCGAAAAGTTCCCGATGTTTATCGGTCAAATTATCCGCATTGAGGTGTAAATACGGCGCTCTGAGCGCGCCTCGTGACGGCCTGTACTCCGAACACCCTGATCGATACCCGCTATTAAGTGCGACGTCACCCATCCGAGACGCCGGGCCAGCGACCGGATGGGTGATGATGAGGGCCGAGAGACTCATAAATACTCATCGCTTCCCTTAATTTACATAGTGAGTAAAGCCAATCTGATGGGCCGGTCCCCCTGAGACCTGATCTACGAAGACTGATAGTGACCTGGGGGTATATCACAGTGACCTGGGGGTATATCACAGTGACCTGGAGGCATATCACAGTGACCTGGGGGTATATCACAGTGACCTGGGGGTATATCACAGTGACCTGGAGGCATATCACAGTGACCTGGGGGTATATCACAGTGACCTGGAGGTATATCACAGTGACCTGGGGGTATATCACAGTGACCTGGGGGTATATATCACAGTGACCTGGTATATCACAGGCTGGAGGTATATCACAGTGACCTGGGGGTATATCACAGTGACCATATCACAGTGGGGGTATATCACAGTGACCTGGGGGTATATCACAGTGACTTGGGGGTATATCACAGTGACCTGGTGGTATATCACAGTGACCTGGAGGCATATCACAGTGACCTGGAGGCATATCACAGTGACCTGGAGGTATATCACAGTGACCTGGGGGTATATCACAGTGACCTGGAGGCATATCACAGTGACCTGGGGGTATATCACAGTGACCTGGGGGTATATCCAGTGGAGGTATATCACAGTGACCTGGGGGTATATCACAGTGACCTGGAGGCATATCACAGTGACCTGGAGGTATATCACAGTGACCTGGAGGTATATCACAGTGACCTGGAGGTATATCACAGTGACCTGGGGGTATATCACAGTGACCTGGGGGTATATCACAGTGACCTGGGGGTATATCACAGTGACCTGGAGGTATATCACAGTGACCTGGGGGTATATCACAGTGACCTGGAGGTATATCACAGTGACCTGGAGGTATATCACAGTGACCTGGGGGTATATCACAGTGACCTGGAGGCATATCACAGTGACCTGGGGGTATATCACAGTGACCTGGGCATATTCACAGGTAGGTATATCACAGTGACCTGGGGGTATATCACAGTGACCTGGGGGTATATCACAGTGACCTGGAGGTATATATATCACAGTGACCTGGAGGTATGACATCACAGTGACCTGGAGGCATATATCACAGTGACCTGGACATTATCACAGTGACCTGGGGGTATATCACAGTGACCTGGGGGTATATCACAGTGACCTGGAGGTATATCACAGTGACCTGGAGGTATATCACAGTGACCTGGAGGTATATCACAGTGACCTGGAGGCATATCACAGTGACCTGGAGGCATATCACAGTGACCTGGAGGTATATCACAGTGACCTGGAGGCATATCTGACATCACAGTGACCTGGAGGTATATCACAGTGACCTGGAGGTATATGGCTGACATCACAGTGACCTGGAGGCATATGGCTGACATCACAGTGACCTGGAGGTATATGTCTGACATCACAGTGACCTGGAGGTATATGGCTGACATCACAGTGACCTGGAGGTATATGGCTGACATCACAGTGACCTGGAGGCATATGGCTGACATCACAGTGACCTGGAGGCATATCACAGTGACCTGGAGGCATATGGCTGACATCACAGTGACCTGGAGGCATATGTCTGACATCACAGTGACCTGGAGGCATATCACAGTGACCTGGAGGTATATGGCTGACATCACAGTGACCTGGAGGCATATATCACAGTGACCTGGAGGCATCACAGTGACCTGGAGGCATATCACAGTGACCTGGAGGTATATCACAGTGACCTGTATATGGCTGACATCACAGTGACCTGGAGGTATATGGCTG
>NW_025564840.1:0-92252 GCF_020424385.1 Procambarus clarkii
CAACAACGAACACACAACAACGAACATCACAACAACGAACACTACAACAACGAACACTACAACAACGAACACTACAACAACGAACACCTACAACAACGAACATCACAACAACGAACACCACAACAACGAACACTACAACAACGAACACCACAACAACGAACACCACAACAACGAACACCACAACAACGAACATCACAACAACGAACACCACAACAACGAACTACAACAACGAACACGAACAACGAACACTACAACAACGAACACTACAACAACGAACACTACAACAACGAACACCACAACAACGAACACTACAACAACGAACACCACAACAACGAACACCACAACAACGAACACTACAACAACGAACATCACAACAACGAACACCACAACAACGAACACCACAACAACGAACATCTACAACAACGAACACACAACAACGAACATCTACAACAACGAACATCTACAACAACGAACACTACAACAACGAACACCACAACAACGAACACTACAACAACGAACATCTACAACAACGAACAACAACGAACAACGAACACTACAACAACACAACAACGAACACCACAACAACGAACACACCACAACAACGAACAACGAACCACAACAACGAACACTACAACAACGAACACAACAACGAACACTACAACAACGAACACTACAACAACGAACACTACAACAACAACAACGAACACACAACAACGAACACTACAACAACGAACACTACAACAACGAACAACTACAACAACGAACAACACAACAACGAAATCTCAACAACGACAACAACGAACACTACAACAACGAACACACAACAACAACGAAACACAACAACGAACACTACAACAACGAACACTACAACAACGAACACTACAACAACGAACACTACAACAACGAACACTACAACAACGAACACTACAACAACGAACACTACAACAACGAACACCACAACAACGAACACAACAACAACAACGAACACACACAACAACGAACACCAACAACAACGAACACTACAACAACGAACACTACAACAACGAACACCACAACAACGAACACTACAACAACGAACAACAACAACGAACACAACAACGAACACCACAACAACGAACACTACAACAACGAACAACATCACAACAACGAACACAACAACAACAACGAACACTACAACAAACACTACAACAACGAACACTACAACAACGAACACAACAACAACGAACACTACAACAACGAACAACAACAACGAACACACAACAACAACGAACGAACACTACAACAACGAACACTACAACAACGAACACTACAACAACGAACACTACAACAACGAACACTACAACAACGAACACTACAACAACGAACACACACAACAACGAACATCACAACAACGAACACTACAACAACGAACACTACAACAACGAACACTACAACAACGAACACTACAACAACGAACACTACAACAACGAACACTACAACAACGAACACTACAACAACGAACACTACAACAACGAACACTACAACAACGAACACTACAACAACGAACACTACAACAACGAACACCACAACAACGAACACTACAACAACGAACACTACAACAACGAACACTACAACAACGAACACAACAACGAACACGAACACAACAACGAACACCACAACAACGAACACTACAACAACGAACACTACAACAACAACAACGAACACTACAACAACGAACACACAACAACGAACACCACAACAACGAACACTACAACAACGAACACACAACAACGAACACAACAACGAACACTACAACAACGAACATACAACAACGAACATCACAACAACGAACACTACAACAACGAACACTACAACAACGAACACTACAACAACGAACACTACAACAACGAACACTACAACAACGAAACACTACAACAACGAACAACAACAACGAACACTACAACAACGAACACTACAACAACGAACACTACAACAACGAACACACACAACAACGAACACCACAACAACGAACACCACAACAACGAACACCACAACAACGAACACTACAACAACGAACACTACAACAACGAACACTACAACAACGAACACTACAACAACGAACACTACAACAACGAACACTACAACAACGAACACTACAACAACAACAACGAACACCACAACAACGAACACTACAACAACGAACACTACAACAACGAACACTACAACAACGAACACTACAACAACGAACACTACAACAACGAACACTACAACAACGAACACTACAACAACGAACACTCAACAACAACGAACACTACAACAACGAACACTACAACAACGAACACACAACAACGAACATCACAACAACGAACACCACAACAACGAACACTACAACAACGAACACTACAACAACGAACACTACAACAACGAACACTACAACAACGAACACTACAACAACGAACACCACAACAACGAACACTACAACAACGAACACACTACAACAACGAACACACAACAACGAACAACAACAACGAACACAACAACGAACATACAACAACGAACACTACAACAACGAACACTACAACAACGAACACTACAACAACGAACACTACAACAACGAACATCACAACAACGAACACTACAACAACGAACACAACAACGAACACTACAACAACGAACACTACAACAACAACGAACACCACAACAACGAACTACAACAACGAACACTCACAACAACAACGAACACTACAACAACGAACACACAACAACGAACACTACAACAACGAACACTACAACAACGAACACTACAACAACGAACACTACAACAACGAACACTACAACAACGAACACTACAACAACGAACACTACAACAACGAACACTACAACAACGAACACTACAACAACGAACACTACAACAACGAACAACAACGAACACTACAACAACGAACACTACAACAACGAACACGAACACAACAACGAACACTACAACAACGAACACTACAACAACGAACACTACAACAACGAACACTACAACAACGAACATTACAACAACGAACACTACAACAACGAACACTACAACAACGAACACTACAACAACGAAACACAACAACAACAACGAACACTACAACAACGAACACTACAACAACGAACACTACAACAACGAACACTACAACAACGAACACTACAACAACGAACACTACAACAACGAACACTACAACAACGAACACCACAACAACGAACACTACAACAACGAACACTACAACAACGAACACCACAACAACGAACACTACAACAACGAACACTACAACAACGAACACTACAACAACGAACACTACAACAACGAACACTACAACAACGAAACAACAACGAACACACAACAACAACGAACATTACAACAACGAACACCTACAACAACGAACACTACAACAACGAACACTACAACAACGAACACTACAACAACGAACACAACAACAACAACGAACACTACAACAACGAACACTACAACAACGAACACTACAACAACGAACACTACAACAACGAACATACAACAACGAACACTACAACAACGAACACTACAACAACGAACACCACAACAACGAACACTACAACAACGAACACTACAACAACGAACACTACAACAACGAACACTACAACAACGAACACAACAACAACGAACACTACAACAACGAACACCACAACAACGAACACCACAACAACGAAACACAACAACGAACACTACAACAACGAACACTACAACAACGAACACTACAACAACGAAACACTACAACAACGAACACCACAACAACGAACACAACAACAACGAACACTACAACAACGAACACTACAACAACGAACACTACAACAACGAACACTACAACAACGAACACAACAACAACGAACATCACAACAACGAACATCACAACAACGAAACTACAACAACACACAACAACGAACACCACAACAACGAACACCACAACAACGAACACACACAACAACGAACACTACAACAACGAACTACAACAACGAACACTACAACAACGAACACCACAACAACGAACACTACAACAACGAACACTACAACAACGAACACTACAACAACGAACACTACAACAACGAACACTACAACAACGAACACTACAACAACGAACACTACAACAACGAACACTACAACAACGAACACACAACAACGAACACAACAACGAACAACAACGAACACTACAACAACGAACACTACAACAACGAACACTACAACAACGAACACTACAACAACGAACACTACAACAACGAACACTACAACAACGAACACACAACAACGAACATCACAACAACGAACACCACAACACGAACATCTCAACAACGAACGAACTCCACAACAACGAACATCTACAACAACGAACATCACAACAACAACAACGAACATCACAACAACGAACATCACAACAACGAACACAACACAACAACGAACACTACAACAACGAACATCTCACAACAACGAACATCACAACAACGAACACTACAACAACGAACACCACAACAACGAACACTCACAACAACGAACATCACAACAACGAACACCACAACAACGAACAACAACGAACATCTACAACAACGACAACGAACACTACAACAACGAACACTACAACAACGAACACACAACAACGAACACTACAACAACGAACACCACAACAACGAACACCACAACAACGAACACTACAACAACGAACACCACAACAACGAACACTACAACAACGAACACTACAACAACGAACACACAACAACAACAACAACAACGAACATCACAACAACGAACACTCACAACAACGAACACGAACACAACAACGAACACTACAACAACGAACATCAACAACGAACACAACAACGAACATCTCAACAACGAACATCTCAACAACGAACACTACAACAACGAACACTACAACAACGAACACCACAACAACGAACACTACAACAACGAACACCACAACAACGAACTCCACAACAACGAACTTTACAACAACGAACACCACAACAACGAACATTACAACAACGAACACTACAACAACGAACATTACAACAACGAACATTACAACAACGAACACAACAACGAACTACAACTAATTAACACTACAACAACGAACATTACAACAATGAACACAACAACAACGAACACGAACACAACAACGAAACAACGAACACTACAACAACGAACACTACAACAACGAACACCACAACAACGAACACACAACAACGAACACTACAACAACGAACACCACAACAACGAAATTTACAACAACGAACACGAAATTTACAACAACGAACACTACAACAACGAACACAACAACGAACACAACAACGAACACTACAACAACGAACACTACAACAACGAACGCTACAACAACGAACACCACAACAACGAACATTACAACAACGAACACTACAACAACGAAGGTTATAAGAATAAACACCACAACAACGGACAACAAGGAACACTACAACAACGAACACTACAACAACGAACACTACAACAACGAACACTACAACAACGAACACTACAACAACGAACACTACAACAACGAACACTACAACAACGAACACAACAACGAACAACAACAACACACGAACACAACAACGAACACTACAACAACGAACACTACAACAACGAACACTACAACAACGAACACTACAACAACGAACACCACAACAACGAACACACAACAACGAACACCACAACAACGAACACTACAACAACGAACACTACAACAACGAACACTACAACAACGAACACTACAACAACGAACACACAACAACAACGAACACGAACACACAACAACGAACACCACAACAACGAACACCACAACAACGAACATCTCAACAACGAACACTACAACAACGAACACTACAACAACGAACAACACAACAAACGAACACTACAACAACGAACACTACAACAACGAACACTTCAACAACGAACACCACAACAACGAACACTACAACAACGAACACTACAACAACGAACACTACAACAACGAACACTACAACAACGAACACCACAACAACGAACACACAACAACGAACACGAACACAACAACGAACACTACAACAACGAACACACAACAACGAACACCACAACAACGAACACAACAACAACGAACACTACAACAACGAACACACAACAACGAACACTACAACAACGAACACTACAACAACGAACACTACAACAACGAACACCACAACAACGAACATACAACAACAACAACAAACACCACAACAACGAACACTACACAACAACGAACAACGAACACACAACAACGAACACTACAACAACGAACACCACACAACGAAACGAACACTACAACAACAACAACGAACATACAACAACGAACAACAACGAACTACAACAACAACGAACACCACAACAACGAACACTACAACAACGAACACTACAACAACGAACACCACAACAACGAACAACAACAACAACGAACACCACAACAACGAACACCACAACAACGAACACTACAACAACGAACTACAACAACAACTACAACAACGAACAACAACAACGAACACTACAACAACGAACACTACAACAACGAACACTCACAACAACGAACACTACAACAACGAACACTACAACAACGAACAACACAACAACAACGAACACTACAACAACGAACACTACAACAACGAACACTACAACAACGAACACCACAACAACGAACACGAACACTACAACAACGAACACTACAACAACGAACACAACGAACAACAACGAACACTACAACAACGAACACTACAACAACGAACACTACAACAACGAACACTACAACAACGAACACCACAACAACGAACACTACAAACAACAACGAACACTACAACAACGAACACTACAACAACGAACACGAACAACAACGAACAACAACAACGAACACTACAACAACGAACACTACAACAACGAACACCACAACAACGAAACACAACAACGAACACTACAACAACAACGAACACTACAACAACGAACACTACAACAACGAACACTACAACAACGAACATCACAACAACGAACACTACAACAACGAACAACAACGAAACACTACAACAACGAACACCACAACAACGAAACAACAACGAACACTACAACAACGAACACTACAACAACGAACACTACAACAACGAACACCACAACAACGAACACTACAACAACGAACACAACGAACACAACAACGAACACTACAACAACGAACACTACAACAACGAACACTACAACAACGAACACTACAACAACGAACACTACAACAACGAACACTACAACAACGAACACTACAACAACGAACACAACAACAACGAACACTACAACAACGAACACTACAACAACGAACACTACAACAACGAACACTACAACAACGAACACTACAACAACAACGAACAACGAACACAACAACGAACACTACAACAACGAACACTACAACAACGAACACTACAACAACGAACACTACAACAACGAACACTACAACAACGAACACTACAACAACGAACACCACAACAACGAACACTACAACAACGAACATCTCAACAACGAACACTACAACAACGAACACTACAACAACGAACACCACAACAACGAACATCACAACAACGAACACTACAACAACGAACACCACAACAACGAACATCACAACAACAACTCACAACAACGAACACTACAACAACGAACACTACAACAACGAACACTACAACAACGAACACCACAACAACGAACACCACAACAACGAACATCACAACAACGAACACTACAACAACGAACAACAACAACGAACACTACAACAACGAACACTACAACAACGAACATCACAACAACGAACACTACAACAACGAACACCACAACAACGAACACACAACAACGAACATCACAACAACGAACACTACAACAACGAACATCTCAACAACGAACATCTCAACAACGAACAACATCTCACAACAACGAACACTACAACAACGAAACAACACAACAACGAACACTACAACAACGAACACTACAACAACGAACACTACAACAACGAACACCACAACAACGAACATCACAACAACGAACACAACAACAACGAACACACACAACAACGAACATCACAACAACGAACATCTCAACAACGAAACAACAACGAAACACAACAACAACAACTACAAACGAACACTACAACAACGAACACTACAACAACGAAACACCACAACAACGAACACTACAACAACGAACACTACAACAACGAACACTACAACAACGAACACTACAACAACGAACACACAACAACGAACACTACAACAACGAACACAACAACGAACACTACAACAACGAAACACAACAACGAACACTACAACAACGAACACTACAACAACGAACACTACAAACAACAACAACAACGAACACTACAACAACGAACACTACAACAACAACAACGAACACTACAACAACGAACACTACAACAACGAACATCACAACAACGAACACTACAACAACGAACACTACAACAACGAAACACAACAACGAACACAACAAAACCACAACAACGAACACTACAACAACGAACACTCACAACAACGAACATCTCAACAACGAACACTACAACAACGAAACACTACAACAACGAACACCACAACAACGAACACACAACAAACGAACACTACAACAACGAACACTACAACAACGAACATCACAACAACGAACATCACAACAACGAACATCACAACAAACAACAACGAACAACGAACACTACAACAACGAACACTACAACAACGAACATCACAACAACGAACACTACAACAACGAACACCACAACAACGAACACTACAACAACGAACACTACAACAACGAACACTACAACAACGAACACTACAACAACGAACACTACAACAACGAACACCACAACAACGAACACACACAACAACGAACACTACAACAACGAACACTACAACAACGAACCACAACAACAACGAACACCACAACAACGAACTTTACAACAACGAACACTACAACAACGAACACCACAACAACGAACATTACAACAACGAACATCACAACAACGAACATTACAACAACGAACACCACAACAACGAACACTACAACAACGAACACTACAACAACGAACACTACAACAACGAACACTACAACAACGAACACTACAACAACGAACACTACAACAACGAACACTACAACAACGAACATTACAACAACGAACACCACAACAACGAACCACAACAACGAACATTACAACAACGAACACCACAACAAACGAACACGAAACAACAACGAACACTACAACAACGAACACTACAACAACGAAACACCACAACAACGAACACTACAACAACGAACACTACAACAACGAACATTACAACAACGAACACTACAACGAACATTACAACAACGAACAACAAAACAACAAACGAACACTACAACAACGAACACTACAACAACGAACACTACAACAACGAACACTACAACAACGAACACTACAACAACGAACACTACAACAACGAACACTACAACAACGAACACTACAACAACGAACACTACACAACAACGAACAACGAACACTACAACAACGAACACTACAACAACGAACACTACAACAACGAACACTACAACAACGAACACTACAACAACGAACACTACAACAACGAACACTACAACAACGAACACTACAACAACGAACACTACAACAACGAACACTACAACAACGAACACTACAACAACGAACACTACAACAACGAACACTACAACAACGAACACTACAACAACGAACACTACAACAACGAACACTACAACAACGAACACTACAACAACGAACACTACAACAACGAACACTACAACAACGAACACAACAACAACGAACACTACAACAACGAACACTACAACAACGAACACACAACAACGAACACTACAACAACGAACACTACACAACAACGAACACAACAACAACGACACTACAACAACGAACACACAACAACGAACACTACAACAACGAACACTACACAAACAACGAACGACAACAACGAACAACAACGAACACTACAACAACGAACACTACAACAACGAACACCACAACAACGAACATCACAACAACGAACATCACAACAACGAACACTACAACAACGAACACTACAACAACGAACACTACAACAACGAACACTACAACAACGAACACCACAACAACGAACACTACAACAACGAACACTACAACAACGAACACTACAACAACGAACACTACAACAACGAACACTACAACAACACACAACACAACAACGAACACAACAACGAACACTACAACAACGAACACTACAACAACGAACACTACAACAACGAACACAACAACGAACACTACAACAACGAACACTACAACAACGAACACTACAACAACGAACACTACAACAACGAACACCACAACAACGAAACTACACAACAACGAACACGAACAACAACGAACACTACAACAACGAACACTACAACAACGAACACTACAACAACGAACACTACAACAACGAACACTACAACAACGAACACTACAACAACGAACACTACAACAACGAACACTACAACAACGAACACTACAACAACGAACACCACAACAACGAACACTACAACAACGAACACTACAACAACGAACACTACAACAACGAACACCACAACAACGAACACTACAACAACGAACACTACAACAACGAACACTACAACAACGAACACTACAACAACGAACACTACAACAACGAACACTACAACAACGAACACTACAACAACGAACACTACAACAACGAACACTACAACAACGAACACTACAACAACGAAACATACAACAACGAACACTACAACAACGAACACTACAACAACGAAACACTACAACAACGAACACTACAACAACGAACACTACAACAACGAACACTACAACAACGAACACTACAACAACGAACACCACAACAACGAACACTACAACAACGAACACTACAACAACGAACACTACAACAACGAACACCACAACAACGAACACTACAACAACGAACACTACAACAACGAACACTACAACAACGAACACCACAACAACGAACACTACAACAACGAACACCACAACGAAACGAACAACACAACAACGAACACTACAACAACGAACACTACAACAACGAACACTACAACAACGAACACTACAACAACGAACACTACAACAACACAACAACGAACACCACAACAACGAACACCACAACAACGAACACTACAACAACGAACACTACAACAACGAACACTACAACAACGAACATCACAACAACGAACACTACAACAACGAAACTACAACAACGAACACTACAACAACGAAACACTAAACAACGAACACTACAACAACGAACACTACAACAACAACGAACACGAACACAACAACGAACACTACAACAACGAACAACAACGAACACTACAAACAACGAACACTACAACAACGAACACTACAACAACGAACACTACAACAACGAACACTACAACAACGAACACCACAACAACGAACACTACAACAACGAACACTACAACAACGAACACTACAACAACGAACATCACAACAACGAACACTACAACAACGAACACTACAACAACGAACACTACAACAACGAACACTACAACAACGAACACTACAACAACGAACACACTACAACAACGAACACTACAACAACGAACACACAACAACGAACACTACAACAACGAACACAACAACAACGAACAACGAACAACAACGAACACTACAACAACGAACACTACAACAACGAACACTACAACAACGAACAACAACGAACACACAACAACGAACACCACACAACGAACACTACAACAACGAACACTACAACAACGAACACTACAACAACGAACACTACAACAACGAACACCACAACAACGAACACTACAACAACGAACACTACAACAACGAACACTACAACAACGAACACTACAACAACGAACACACAACAACAACGAACACGAACACAACAACGAACACCACAACAACGAACACTACAACAACGAACACTACAACAACGAACACTACAACAACGAACACGAACAACAACGAACACTACAACAACGAACACTACAACAACGAACACTACAACAACAACGAACACTACAACAACGAACACTACAACAACGAACACTACAACAACGAACACTACAACAACGAACACCACAACAACGAACACACAACAACGAACACTACAACAACGAACACCACAACAACGAACACTACAACAACAACAACGAACACTACAACAACGAACACTACAACAACGAACACTACAACAACGAACACTACAACAACGAACACTACAACAACGAACACCACAACAACGAACACTACAACAACGAACACCACAACAACGAACAACGAACACTACAACAACAACGAACACTACAACAACGAACACTACAACAACGAACAACAACAACGAACACTACAACAACGAACAACAACAACGAACACCACAACAACGAACATCACAACAACGAACACTACAACAACGAACAACACAACAACGAACACGAACAACAACGAACACTACAACAACGAACACGAACACACAACGAACACAACAACGAACACTACAACAACGAACACTACAACAACGAACACACAACAACGAACACTACAACAACGAACACTACAACAACGAACACTACAACAACGAACACTACAACAACGAACACTACAACAACGAACACTACAACAACGAACACTACAACAACGAACACTACAACAACGAACATACAACAACAACAACGAACACTACAACAACGAACACGAACAACAACGAACACTACAACAACGAACACACACAACAACGAACACTACAACAACGAACACTACAACAACGAACACTACAACAACGAACACTACAACAACAACAACGAACAACACACACAACGAACACTACAACAACGAACACTACAACAACGAACACTACAACAACGAACACTACAACAACGAACACTACAACAACGAACACCACAACAACGAACACTACAACAACGAACACTACAACAACGAACACACAACAACGAACACTACAACAACGAACACTACAACAACGAACACTACAACAACGAACACTACAACAACGAACACTACAACAACGAACACTACAACAACGAACACAACGACAACAACGAACACCACAACAACGAACACTACAACAACGAACACACAACAACGAACACTACAACAACGAACACTCACAACAACGAACACTACAACAACGAACACTACAACAACGAACACTACAACGAAACTACAACAACACACAACAACGAACACTACAACAACGAACACTACAACAACGAACACTACAACAACGAACACTACAACAACGAACACTACAACAACGAACACTACAACAACAACGAACATCACAACAACGAACACTACAACAACGAACACTACAACAACGAACACTACAACAACGAAATTACACAACGAACAACGAACACACAACAACAACGAACACTACAACAACGAACACTACAACAACGAACACTACAACAACGAACACTACAACAACGAACTACAACAACGAACACTACAACAACGAACACTACAACAACGAACACTACAACAACGAACACTACAACAACGAACAACAACAACGAACACTACAACAACGAACACTACAACAACGAACACTACAACAACGAACACTACAACAACGAACACTACAACAACGAACACTACAACAACGAACACCACAACAACGAACACTACAACAACGAACACTACAACAACGAACACTACAACAACGAACACTACAACAACGAACACTACAACAACGAACACTACAACAACGAACATCACAACAACGAACGACAACAACGAACACAACAACAACGAACACCACAACAACAACGAACGAACACAACAACGAACACTACAACAACGAACACTACAACAACGAACACTACAACAACGAACACTACAACAACGAACACTACAACAACGAACACTACAACAACGAACACTACAACAACGAACACTACAACAACGAACACTACAACAACGAACACTACAACAACGAACACTACAACAACGAACACTACAACAACGAACACTACAACAACGAACACACTACAACAACGAACACACTACAACAACGAACACTACAACAACGAACACTACAACAACGAACACTACAACAACGAACACTACAACAACGAACACTACAACAACGAACACTACAACAACGAACACTACAAACGAACACTACAACAACGAACACTACAACAACGAACACTACAACAACGAACACTACAACAACGAACACTACAACAACGAACACTACAACAACGAACACTACAACAACGAACACTACAACAACGAACACTACAACAACGAACACTACAACAACGAACACTACAACAACGAACACTACAACAACGAACACTACAACAACGAACACTACAACAACGAACACTACAACAACGAACACTACAACAACGAACACTACAACAACGAACACAACAACAACGAACACGAACAACAACAACGAACACTACAACAACGAACACTACAACAACGAACACTACAACAACGAACACACAACAACAACAACAACAACGAACGAACACTACAACAACGAACACCACAACAACGAACAACAACTACAACAACGAACACTACAACAACGAACACTACAACAACGAACACTACAACAACGAACACTACAACAACGAACACTACAACAACGAACACTACAACAACGAACACTACAACAACGAACACTACAACAACGAACACTACAACAACGAACACTACAACAACGAACAACAACAACGAACACTACAACAACGAACACTACAACAACGAACACCACAACAACGAACACCACAACAACGAACACTACAACAACGAAAACACACAACAACGAACACTACAACAACGAACACTACAACAACGAACACTACAACAACGAACACACAACAACGAACACTACAACAACGAACACTACAACAACGAACACTACAACAACGAACACTACAACAACGAACACTACAACAACAACGAACACTACAACAACGAACACTACAACAACGAACACTACAACAACGAACACCACAACAACGAACATCTCAACAACGAACATCTCAACAACGAACACTACAACAACGAAACACAACGAACACCACAACAACGAACACCACAACAACGAACACTACAACAACGAACGAACATTACAACAACGAACAACAACGAACACTACAACAACGAACACTACAACAACGAACACACAACAACAACGAACACTACAACAACGAACACTACAACAACGAACACACAACAACGAACAACAACGAACACTACAACAACGAACAACGAACAACAACAACGAACACTACAACAACGAACACCACAACAACGAACACTACAACAACGAACACTACAACAACGAACACTACAACAACGAACACACAACAACGAAACACAACGAACACAACGAACAACAACAACGAACATTACAACAACGAACAACAACAACGAACACGAACAACAACGAACACTACAACAACGAACACTACAACAACGAACACTACAACAACGAACACACAACAACAACGAACAACGAACATCTACAACAACGAACACCACAACAACGAACACTACAACAACAACAACAAAACGAACACTACAACAACGAACACTACAACAACGAACACTACAACAACGAACACTACAACAACGACAACAACAACGAACACACAACAACGAACACCACAACAACGAAACACAACAACAACGAACATCACAACAACGAACACTACAACAACGAACACTACAACAACGAACACTACAACAACGAACACTACAACAACGAACACTACAACAACGAACACTACAACAACGAACACCACAACAACGAACACTACAACAACGAACACTACAACAACGAACACTACAACAACGAACGAACACTACAACAACGAACACCACAACAACGAAACACAACGAACACAACGAACATCACAACAACGAACATCACAACAACGAACACTACAACAACGAACACTACAACAACGAACACTACAACAACGAACACTACAACAACGAACACCACAACAACGAACACCACAACAACGAACGAACAACAACGAACAACAACGAACACTACAACAACGAACATCACAACAACGAACACCACAACAACGAACAAAACAACAACAACGAACACCATACAACAACGAACACCACAACAACGAACACTACAACAACGAACACCACAACAACGAACACTACAACAACGAACAACGAACAACAACGAACACTACAACAACGAACACTACAACAACGAACACTACAACAACGAACATCACAACAACGAACACTACAACAACGAACACACAACAACAACAACGAACATCACAACAACGAACACCACAACAACGAACACCACAACAACGAACACTACAACAACGAACACTACAACAACGAACACTACAACAACGAACACTACAACAACGAACACTACAACAACGAACACTACAACAACGAACACCACAACAACGAACACTACAACAACAAACACTACAACAACGAACACTACAACAACGAACACCACAACAACGAACACCACAACAACGAACACTACAACAACGAACATCTCAACAACGAACACTACAACAACGAACACTACAACAAACACTACAACAACGAACACCACAACAACGAACATCTCAACAACGAACACTACAACAACGAACACCACAACAACGAACATCACAACAACGAACATCTCAACAACGAACATCTCAACAACAACAACGAACACTACAACAACGAACACTACAACAACGAACACAACAACAACGAACATCACAACAACGAACACTACAACAACGAACACTACAACAACGAACACTACAACAACGAACAACAACAACGAACACACAACACGAACAACGAACATCACAACAACGAACACCACAACAACGAACACCACAACAACGAACACCACAACAACGAACACCACAACAACGAACACTACAACAACGAACACTACAACAACGAACAACAACAACGAACTTTACACGAACACTACAACAACGAACATCACAACAACGAACATCACAACAACGAACACTACAACAACGAACACCACAACGAACACTACAACAACAACAACGAACATCACAACAACGAACACTACAACAACGAACACCACAACAACGAACACCACAACAACGAACTTTACAACAACAACAACGAACATCTCAACAACGAACACTACAACAACG
Source organism: Procambarus clarkii (assembly GCF_020424385.1). Classification (NCBI taxonomy): domain Eukaryota; kingdom Metazoa; phylum Arthropoda; class Malacostraca; order Decapoda; family Cambaridae; genus Procambarus; species Procambarus clarkii. The sequence goes on from NW_025564840.1 coordinate 17,273, forward strand.
AACACTACAACAACGAACACCACAACAACGAACGAACACAACAACGAACACTACAACAACGAACACACAACAACGACACTCACAACAACGAACACTACAACAACGAACATACAACAACGAACACTACAACAACGAACACTACAACAACGAACACCACAACAACGAACACCACAACAACGAACACTACAACAACGAAAATCACAACAACGAACACTACAACAACGAACACTACAACAACGAACACTACAACAACGAACACTACAACAACGAACACTACAACAACGAACACCACAACAACGAACACTACAACAACGAACACTACAACAACGAACACTACAACAACGAACGAACAACAACAACAACGAACACTACAACAACGAACACTACAACAACAACAACGAACACCACAACAACGAACACTACAACAACGAACACTACAACAACGAACACCACAACAACGAACATTACAACAACGAACATCACAAAAACGAACACTACAACAACGAACACTACAACAACGAACATTACAACAACGAACACTACAACAACGAACACAACAACGAACAACAAACACTACAACAACGAACACTACAACAACGAACATACAACAACAACGAACACTACAACAACGAACACTACAACAACGAAACACAACAACGACAACAACGAACACTACAACAACGAACACTACAACAACGAACACTACAACAACGAACACTACAACAACGAACACTACAACAACGAACACTACAACAACGAACACACAACAACGAACAACAACAACGAACATCACAACAACGAACACGAACAACAACACTACAACAACGAACATCTACAACAACGAACACTACAACAACGAACACAACAACAACGAACACTACAACAACGAACACTACAACAACGAACACTACAACAACGAACACTACAACAACGAACATCTCAACAACGAACACAACAACAACAACAACAACGAACACCACAACAACGAACATTACACAACAACGAACACTACAACAACGAACACTACAACAACGAACACTACAACAACAACAACTACACACTACAACAACGAACACACAACAACGAACACTACAACAACGAACACTACAACAACGAACACTACAACAACGAACACTACAACAACGAACACTACAACAACAACACAACAACGAACACTACAACAACGAACACTACAACAACGAACACTACAACAACGAACACTACAACAACGAACACTACAACAACGAACACTACAACAACGAACATTACAACAACGAACACTACAACAACAACGAACACAACACACAACGAACGAACATTACAACAACGAACACCACAACAACGAACACTACAACAACGAACACACAACAACGAACACTACAACAACGAACACTACAACAACGAACACTACAACAACGAACACTACAACAACGAACATTACAACAACGAACACTACAACAACGAACACTACAACAACGAACATTACAACAACGAACACTACAACAACGAACATTACAACAACGAACACTACAACAACGAACATTACAACAACGAACACTACAACAACGAACACTACAACAACGAACATTACAACAACGAACACTACAACAACGAACACTACAACAACGAACACTACAACAACGAACACTACAACAACGAACATTACAACAACGAACACTACAACAACGAACACTACAACAACGAACACTACAACAACGAACACAACAACAACGAACACTACAACAACAACGAACACTACAACAACGAACATTACAACAATGAACACTACAACAACGAACACTACAACAACGAACATTACAAACAACGAACACTACAACAACGAACACTACAACAACGAACACTACAACAACGAACACTACAACAACGAACACTACAACAACGAACACTACAACAACGAACATTACAACAACGAACACTACAACAACGAACACTACAACAACGAACACCACAACAACGAACACTACAACAACAACGAACACGAACACAACAACGAACACTACAACAACGAACACTACAACAACGAACACTACAACAACGAACACTACAACAACGAACACTACAACAACGAACACCACAACAACGAACACCACAACAACGAACACTACAACAACGAACACTACAACAACGAACACTACAACAACGAACACTACAACAACGAACACCACAACAACGAACACTACAACAACGAACACTACAACAACGAACACTACAACAACGAACACTACAACAACGAACACTACAACAACGAACACTACAACAACGAACACTACAACAACGAACACTACAACAACGAACACCACAACAACGAACATCTCAACAACGAACACTACAACAACGAACACTACAACAACGAACATCTCACAACAACGAACACTACAACAACGAACACTCACAACAACGAACACCACAACAACGAACACAACAACGAACACTACAACAACGAACACTACAACAACGAAACGAACACAACAACGAACATTACAACAACGAACACTACAACAACGAACACTACAACAACGAACACTACAACAACGAACACTACAACAACGAACACTACAACAACGAACACTACAACAACGAACACTACAACAACGAACATTACAACAACGAACACTACAACAACGAACACTACAACAACGAACACCACAACAACGAACACCACAACAACGAACAACACAACAACAACGAACACTACAACAACGAACACTACAACAACGAACACTACAACAACGAACACAACAACAACGAACACTACAACAACGAACACTACAACAACGAACACTACAACAACGAACACTACAACAACGAACACCACAACAACGAACACTACAACAACGAACACTACAACAACGAACACTACAACAACGAACACTACAACAACGAACACTACAACAACGAACACCACAACAACGAACACTACAACAACGAACACCACAACAACGAACACCACAACAACGAACATCTACAACAACGAACACTACAACAACGAACACAACAACAACGAACACTACAACAACGAACACTACAACAACGAACACTACAACAACGAACACTACAACAACGAACACCACAACAACGAACACTACAACAACGAACACACAACAACGAACATCACAACAACGAACACTCACACAACGAACACTACAACAACGAACACTACAACAACGAACACCACAACAACGAACACCACAACAACGAACACTACAACAACGAACATCACAACAACGAACACTACACAACGAACACTACAACAACGAACAACGAACACTACAACAACGAACAACAACAACAACTCTCAACAAAACACTACACAACAACGAACACTACAACAACGAACACTACAACAACGAACATCACAAACAAACAACAACGAACACAACAACGAACAACACTCAACAACGAACACCACAACAACGAACACTACAACAACGAACAACAACAACGAACACACACAACAACGAACACTACAACAACGAACACTACAACAACGAACACTACAACAACGAACACTACAACAACGAACACGAACACACAACAACGAACACCACAACAACGAACACTACAACAACGAACACAACAACAAACGAACACTTACAACAACGAACACTACAACAACGAACACCACAACAACGAACACCACAACAACGAACATCTCAACAACGAACATCACAACAACGAACACAAACAACACGAACAACAACGAACACCACAACAACGAACACTACAACAACGAACACTACAACAACGAACACCACAACAACGAACACCACAACAACGAACACTACAACAACGAACACTACAACAACGAACATCACAACAACGAACACCACAACAACGAAACAACAACAACGAACACTACAACAACGAACACCACAACAACGAACACTACAACAACGAACACTACAACAACGAACACTACAACAACGAACACCACAACAACGAACAACAACAACGAACACTACAACAACGAACACTACAACAACGAACACACAACAACAACGAACACGAACACTACACGAACACTACAACAACGAACATCTACAACAACGAACACCACAACAACGAACACCACAACACCACACAACAACGAACACTACAACAACGAACACTACAACAACGAACAAACAACAACGAACACTACAACAACGAACACTACAACAACGAACACTACAACAACGAACACTACAACAACGAACACTACAACAACGAACAACAACAACGAACACCACAACGAACGACAACACGAACACACACAACGAACACTACAACAACGAACACTACAACAACGAACACTACAACAACGAACAACGAACAACAACGAACACCACAACAACGAACACTACAACAACGAACACTACAACAACGAACATCGAACAACAACGAACACTACAACAACGAACACCACAACAACGAACATCACAACAACGAACACCACAACAACACTACAACAACGAACACTACAACAACGAACATCTCAACAACGAACACCACAACAACGAACATTACAACAACGAACACTACAACAACGAACACTACAACAACGAACACCACAACAACGAACATCTCAACAACGAACACTACAACAACGAACACCACAACAACGAACATCACAACAACGAACATCTCAACAACGAACACTACAACAACGAACACCACAACAACGAACACCACAACAACGAAACAACAACAACAACGAACACGAACAACAACAACAACACAACAACGAACACTACAACAACGAACACCACAACAACGAACACTACAACAACGAACACTCACAACAAACATTACAACAACGAAACAACAACAACGACTACAACAACGAACATCCACAACAACGAACATCTCAACAACGAACACTACAACAACGAACACTCAACAACAACGAACGAACACTACAACAACGAACACCACAACAACGAACACTACAACAACGAACACCACAACAACGAACACTACAACAACGAACACTTCAACAATGAACACTACCACAACGAACACCACAACAACGAACATCACAACAACGATGACCACAACAACGAACATCTCAACAACGAACATCGAACGTCTCAACAACGAACATCTCAACAACGAACACTACAACAACGAACACCACAAGAACGAACATCACAACAACGAACATCTCAACAACGAACACTACAACAACGAACACCACAAGAACGCACATCACAACAACGAACATCTCAACAACGAACATCTCAACAACGAACACCACAACAACGAACAACAACGAACACTACAACAACGAACACCACAACAACGAACACTACAACAACGAACACGAACAAAACACACAACAACGAACACTACAACAACGAACACTACAACAACGAAAACCTACAACAACGAACACCACAACAACGAACTTTACAACAACGAACACCACAACAACGAACACAACAACAACGAACACCACAACAACGAACTCCACAACAACGAACTGTACAACAACGAACACTTACAACAACGAACATCACAACAACGAACATTACAACAACGAACACCACAACAACGAACACTACAACAACGAACACTACAAACAACAACGAACAATACAACAACGAACACTACAACAACGAACACTTCAACAACGATGTGGGATATTTGGGCTTGATTCTGATTAATTAATAATTAATGTAGTAAATTAAATTACGAAGGACCACCCGCTTTTAAAGTAAAGAGGGAAACTGAGAATTTCAGATCATTAGATAAAATTCTAGAGAAAACCAGTGACTATGGATATGACTAGAAAGTATGATCATAAGAATAATTAATGGGCTGTATTATTAAAGAAACAAACCTCAAACACCTACATTGGGGGGTTATTACTGGAGGTCAGTACGTCCAGGAATCAGTGTGGTTCGTTCACTAATTCAATTAATAATAATCTAATCCTATAAATAATGCTGAATATAATATTATTCATATAAAGAAGAACATGAATATGAGCATAGTAATGAGTTACAGTAAATCACACATTAATATTAAACATTCTGAATGTATCAAATTGCAAGAATATGGATAAAAAAGAAATAAGCCTTAGCTTGTAGTAGATTCCTTTAGATAACCCTGGAAGTCCTCTTAATCTCCAAGTCTGGTACACTGACGAATGGCACGGTTAACATGGAGAAGGCAGCATGAGGAATTCGTCTCTCGAGCTGCAAGATAAATAACTACCAGTAGCAATTGATTTAACTACTCAATTCATATTCAAGATTATTGATATCTACAGATGGAATTCTAATCACCTGTTATTAGGTGTTATCCCGCCGCGTGACGAACAATCACCCCGCTATTATTAAACCTGTAAATGATGCATCAAATAAAAGGTACTTAGCTGTGGGCACTGTATAAGTATTAAGATTGCCGTAATTTCGCATCCCAGGCTCCGGTGAACCTATCCTGGATTGATGCGTTTCAAGCTGGCTGATCACGTGTCGTCAGGAACCAAGTCTAGGGGTCCCTTATTTAACACCAGCACTAGTTGAAGATATTATCTGCAAGGTCGTTCACGCCTCACAGTGGCGGCTTTCATCTGAGGATGGATCACACCTGTCCGATTTGCTGGACAATGGCGTCTTTTTATGAGTACGGTAAGCGCAGCTTTGCCTCCTTTCGGTTCTGCACGTGTCCGCGTACCGACTGAAGGGGATGGCGTCCCTCCAACCCACGCCGAGTCGACGTTCATAACACAAATTATTGTCACGAACATTAATATTTCTCGCATTCGCGCTTGAAACTCTAAAGACTGGACGGGTTTATTATTTAGAGGAACGAAATATTATTATTTACCGATTTAAGAATAGTAAATATATAAGGGAGAGGAATTAATGTCTCCCCATGGCATTCATTGATGACGTTAACACTATCGCGAGGTAGACGCTATGATTCTAACGCTCTATTCGGCTTTTAGTTAGAGAACAATTCGTCTGCAATCAGTTGTCATACAGAATGCTTTAATTATGGAGAATCGTATTTAATTCTCACACAAATTGAATATAATGTGTTTTACTGTAAAGAAATCTGACGCAATACTGGCGTCAGGTGACGTGAGAATTCTAGCCTAATGCACAGATGAATTATTAGTACATGAGAATTCTACGAGTTGTTAATTTTACTTACTACAATATTTAGTATGGTTAGTAATAAGTAATGAGAATACAACAATGCTGTATTCGATGTTGGAAATATCCAACATAACTCCGGGGGGAGGATCCTAGGGTCGCAGTGTACTGTGTTGTACTGACCTATCCCGAAGTGATATTAAGATTAATACATTAGTATGTTAGTATGTTAGTACACACATAACGAACGTCCCGGATTTATCAAGGACTTACAAGAATTTGAGTCTTGCTATTTACATGTCAACTGAAACATGTTGTTTGTAGCCTACACAATATTTATAAAATTCAACTCTCCCAATTTAAACTAACAGAATCTACGGCGATGCGATATCTTGGGTCATAGTGACGTGTAATGTTTCGTTACGTGATATCACATCGTAGCATCATCACAGTTTTCTCAGTGGGATATGAAAGAAATTACTCTTCTTCAGAGTTGTAATAGGCTTGCAGTTTCCCTTAGTGGAAACATGCATGAAATATTGAAACATTAAATGATTAAGTTATCGGTAATCAGGAACGCTCTAAAGCTCACAATAAACTCAACAACTAGGGTCGCAGTGACATGTAATGGTGTATTACGTAGCTGCTGAATCGTAGGTAAACTCAGAATAAGTTCAAAAGAACTGATAACACTATTGTATGATTATACAGTAAAGTTTTATTAGTCATTTAAGATCAAGGAGACTATGACACTACAGTAAGGTCACTGTCTAGGGTCGCTGTGACTTGTAACTATTGAGTTACTAGACAATAACATCACGCAGCATCACGATCACCTCAAATTCAAATGAGGAGATTGAATTTAATGTGCACTGCCGTGCAGTAGTCATGCTGACTGATGGTACAATTAATTTGCTAACTAGCTAAAATAATAGAAAAGTAGAGAACTGAAAAGTTTATTCATTAAAATCAAGGAAAATTCTGAGTCGACAGTGAGATTAGTAGCCTAGTCATTCTGACTTATGAGCTAATTAAATGGCAGCTCATAGGCTTGACACTGTAAACTGGTTAGTACGAAATCACCTTTACATGAATTGGAGTTTATTAAATCAGTCTCTATAAGTATAGTCAACTGTAATTAATGGCGAGTACAGATTAGGCTAGTACTCAGTTGACACTACTAAAGTCCCTAAACCTACCTAAATAAATGGTTTGAATTTCTAACCTACCTAAGTAAGGGACTAAGCTAATTGTGAGCAAAAATGTACTCTAATTAACATTGTGAGCAGTATTGAGCTCATTAACAGGTCGAGTTATATTGAACTCGTGAACATGGTGAGCTACAGTGAGCTCGTCAGCAGTGCTGACAGGGTGAGTTACAGTGCTACAGTGAGCTCGTCAACAGTGTTGACAGGGTGAGCTACATTGAGCTCGTTAGCAGTGCTAACAGGGTGAGTTACAGTGAACTCGTCAACAGTGTTGACAGGGTGAGCTACAGTGAGCTCGTTAGTAGTGCTAACAGGGTGAGTTACAGTGAACTCGTCAACAGTGTTGACAGGGTGAGGTGAGCTCGTTAGCAGTGCTAACAGGGTGAGTTACAGTGAACTCGTCAACAGTGTTGACAGGGTGAGCTACAGTGAGCTCGTTAGCAGTGCTAACAGGGTGAGTTACAGTGAACTCGTCAACAGTGTTGACAGGGTGAGCTACAGTGAGCTCGTTAGCAGTGCTAACAGGGTGAGCTGCAGTGAGCTCGTTAACAGTTAACAGGGTGAGTTACATTGAACTCGTCAACAGTGTTGACAGGTTACATTGAGATACAGTGATCTCGTGCAGCTGACAGGGTGAGCTGCAGTGAGCTCGTTAACAGTTAACAGGGTGAGTTCAGTGAACTCGAATTAACGAGGTGGAGTTTTGTCATTCAGTTATCATGGCGAGCAATATTAAGCTGGTGCGCATGGTGAACGAGCACTCATATTATTACGTTATTTCTAAGGTGAGCTATGTTAAGCTCATGAAGCATGTTAATTAACAATGCTAATGTTTAACGATAATGCATTAAACATATTAGTTCTCTGGAAATTCACTTACATATTAGTAAGTTTGCAAGTTTGTTCGTGCTGCGCTCCTACACTAAATAAGCAGAAACGAAAGAAAAACAACTCAAACAATTAATGCAAGTATTTATCACTAACTCTTAGTGCAGAAAACATGGTATTAAGAAGGTTTTCTTGGCAAACCTTTAAGCGCAAGTATAGTGGACCAGTGGTCCTAGTGAATGTTATAACTAAATTCAGGAAATGCCAGTGGCATTAAGTGCTAGATTCTCTAGCCTAACATTATTAATTCCTAGGGAGTACTAGATTCTCTAGCCTAACATTACAATTTAACTAGGAAGACTGAGTGTGGTCAATTACTACTTGTCGAGAATAATTCTAGGTCTGCAGTGAATTCAATGGTTTGGTCGCTGTGACTTGTACTTGTTTGAGTACGGACCATTGGTTTTCACTGAGAGCTATGAAACATCTCGGCGAGTATCAATTGTACTACATTCAATCTGAGTTTATTACTCAGCTGTGTTTCTCCCTTTAGCTTGCTGCTGGAGAATTGATTTACTGCTGACTAATTTATTATTATTGGCAGGTTTAGGCTTGTTCACATTCAGAACTTTACCAGTAAGTAAGTAGCCTCCTGCAGATTGGAGCATATTCATTCCCAATCGTTTAACATGTCCAGTTATGAACTGGTAATAGTAGTCGGCTCCTACTAGTACATCTACATTGTTAAGGCGGTCAGACGTTAACTTGTTGTCAGCCAAATTAATTTCACGTTCCTGCAGGAAGTGGGCTGTGTACCCCAGACCCTTAATATTTAAGTCTAAAGGTATTTGATCTACAACAATGGCTTGGACAGCCTTGGCTTGACTACCTAGTCGTACAAGCGGTTGAACTACTGAGTATTCATGGGTTCCTCGATTTATCATGAACCCTGACAAGTTTAATTTTACCTGTCCTATTGGTTGTAAATTAAGTGCCTCTGCTGCCCTTTGAGTAATGAAAGTTCTCTGGGAACCTTGATCAAATAGTCCACGTATGGTGATCTTGGCTCCTCTGTTCTTCACTTGAAGTTGGGCAGTAGGCAAAGCAGCATCCACTTGAGATGCTTGTGAAGTTACGCTGTACACATCTCGCACCTTGCAGCACTGTACTGGTGTAGATTCTCTACGTCCTATTCTAGGATTGACATAATTAGTCCTAACTAATTTGCACAGTGCAGCATGATGCTTGCCCCTTCTACACCTATTGCAGGTGTTCAGTGGGGTGTCACAGCTGTTAACATTATGTGGTTTGAGACACCTAGTACATTTGTGTAACTGTTTGAGTCGTCTGACTCTTGTGTCTCTATTAGGATAATTAGTACATTTGTACAGAGAATGTTTTTGATTGCAAAACAAGCACATTCCCCATCCTACAGATCGTTTAGGGGTTACCGGTTTAGGTAAAACAGTATTTGCAGGTGGTGATGGTTTTGCTGCTTGCATTTGCTTGTTATTTATTCTCTTGTGAGTACTTGGTGTACTCTGGGGAACCATTAACAGGTCTCTTGGGAGTGCTCTTTGGACTATTAGGTCTCTTAGGAGCACCTGTGGGACTCTTAGGCCTCACTGATGAATCAGTGTTTGACTGATTCTGGTTACATTGATTATTAGCACCTTGGTTACCTAGTGACAGTGTCACTTTAGGAGTTTCAGGCAAGGAAACTGATGTAGGTACAGTTTTGGTGCATTCAGATTTAGCATTAATTGCTTGGTCTGCTGTATGATTGCTCATATTACGCAAACCTGTAAATATATCCTGCATTGACAGGGTATTACCATTCTGGCATACATATAGTTTATTAAGTGTGTCACCAGACAATTTTCTTTGGATGATAATTTTAGTCATCCACTCAGTAGTTGGGTGATCCACCTCTTTACTGAAAGAATTTATCAGTGACTCAAGCTGAAAACTAAAGGCTTGTAAAGAGTCAACTGATTGCTCTGGTGAAGATAAATTTAATAATTGGTGCACAAGGTTTATAATAGTCTTCTCATTGTTAGCACTTACTTTAGAAGGCTGTTGTGAGCAATTGTGACCATTACTTGTGTTGCTTAAGGCTTCTTGCTTAGCCTCAGCTTTGATTACAGCTTCGGCTGCTGCTGCAGCATTAGCTTTATCATTTTCTGGTTCAGATTCACTGATCATTGCAGCTTCACTTGTTTCATCTGCAGCTTCACTTGTTTCTCTGGGTTCTGGTGATAAGCTAGTTAATTCAGTAGCATTATGTATTGAACTTATAGAATCCAGGGAACATTGAGAAGAGTGGTCTGAAATTTGATCAGACTCTGTAAACAAATCCTCACATGAAGCTGTATTAGATGAGAGGTTAGAAAATGAAGGTTGAACTTCAGTTGTTGATCTTGCATAGTGATCAGCATTGATTAGAGGATTCTCCTCGTCTTGATTTAGCTCAAGTATTTCATCTGAGCTGAGTGTTAGCTTGGATACAGGTCTATTAATGAACTGATCTATCCACTCGGGAATATCTTGTCTCGCAAGCACCTTATTATATTGGTCTAAACTGGTTTGAACGATACATTCATAGTCATCAAGATCAGATTCTGTTAGACATAAGTCGTCTGAGACAGTATGACCGGCCTGGAGTAAATTCCTGTGGGACTCGATTACAGTCTTGATATAGTCATATTTTTTGTTAGCGTACTTTATGGAACTTGCTAGTCTGTAGACGTAATCTGGGTCAGTTTCTACACAGTTGTCACATTTGATAAACTGTTTTCCTAGCTGGAGTTGAAGAGCTATCAAGAATCTTGCATTCCTTTCTAAAGGATTCATTCTTGTGGTTTCTAAAGGCTTATGTAGCATTCTGATGCAGGTAAATTGAGCCTGATAGGGCTTATGTAGCTAGTGGTATAGCTATAGTCTGCTCCTTGATGCAGAGCAGGTATAATTATTGACAGCCTGATAGGGCTTATGTAGCTAGTGGTATAGCTATGGTGTCTGCTCCTTGATGTAGAGCAGGTATAAGTATTGACAGCCTGATATTTCTTGAGGCTGGTTGTAATTTACCTCATTTAGAGGTTAGCTACCTACCTAATAATAAGCAACTAAGATTTGAGTGGTACCTTGGTCTCACTACAGGTGTTCCTCAGCTTAGCTCTTCTAAATCAGCCTCGGATGGGTAGTGGACTTACAGTAACACTCAAAGACATACATAGAAATATGCAATAAAATAATTACACAATAAATGGTTAATCCCACCCTTGATAGGGTCAGCACAAAAGAATAATATATGTGTCACTAACTAGCTCAAGCCTAGTCGTGAGAATTTCTACTTGAGAAACTACAACTATATTTAGTCTGTGCTTGTGCCAAATTCAACACAATCACAGCCTAAATTGCTACCTACCTAAGGTTGGCAAAGATTATATTATGGTGCAGTAATGTGCAAATAATTGTGCTGTGTTTTTGGGTTTTTTGTATTTTATATAATATACACTTGTGTAATTATGTGCATAAGAAATTAAATGAACACAAAAGAATTAATTGTGTTTGGCAAGTATTCTACTGCCGTAAATATTATCTAACTCCTGAATGTACTCCTAATTGTGGAATAAAATGTTATCAGGGTTAGTAATGATTAACTAGTATGAGATCAGTAATTTATATTAGTATACTGGATCCCTAAATGTTAATGATCCACTGACTTGAGTGAATCAGTAACTGTAACATGAATTCAGGCTATAATGGACAGTCTGCTGACAGCCATATATTGAAACATTGGTATAGCCTAAATGGTTAACACTTAATTGGTGTTAGTGATTAATATAAGGTTATGAGCTGTTGCTCTTGGTGACCTAAGGGTTCTACTTCAGTATGAAGTGTAGGTCTAAATGTTGTGTGTAATTGGCTATGACCCACTAAAGCTATGTATAAGGTAGCTATGTTAGTGTGATCTAGGCTAACTGATGTGTTACACTGTTAGTTGACACAATTAATTAAATAGTTAGTCTAGCTTCTATCACACAAGGATTAGTTATTAATGGTTAATATTTTAATTATAAATTTAATGCCTATCTGGTTCGATAAGGACCATAATGTGGGATATTTGGGCTTGATTCTGATTAATTAATAATTAATGTAGTAAATTAAATTACGAAGGACCACCCGCTTTTAAAGTAAAGAGGGAAACTGAGAATTTCAGATCATTAGATAAAATTCTAGAGAAACCCAGTGACTATGGATATAACTAGAAAGTATGATCATAAGAATAATTAATGGGCTGTATTATTAAAGAAACAAACCTCAAACACCTACATTGGGGGGTTATTACTGGAGGTAAGTACGTCCAGGAATCAGTGTGGTTCGTTCACTAATTCAATTAATAATAATCTGATCCTATAAATAATGCTGAATATAATATCATTCACATAAAGAAGAACATGAATATGAGCATAATAATGAGTTACAGTAAATCACACATTAATATCAAACATTCTGAATAAATCAAATTGCAAAGGAATGGATAAAAAAGAAATAAGCCTTAGCTTGTAGTAGATTCCTTTAGATAACCATAGAAGTCCTCTTAATCTCCAGACTCGGTACACTGACGAATGGTACGGTTAACATGGAGAAGGCAGCATGAGGAATTCTTCTCTCGAGCTGCAAGATAAATAACTACCAGTAGCAATTGATTTAACTACTCAATTCATATTCAAGAATATTAATATCTACAGATGGAATTCTAATCACCTGTTATTAGGTGTTATCCCGCCGCGTAACGAACAATCACCCTGCTATTATCAAACCTGTAAATGATGCATCAAATAAAAGGTACTTAGCTGTGGGCACTGTATAAGTATTAAGATTGCCGTAATTTCGCATCCCAGGCTCCGATGAACCTATCCTGGATAGTGATGCGTTTCAAGCTGGCTGATCACGTGTCGTCAGGAACCAAGTCAAGGGGTCCCTTATTTAACACCAGCACTAGTTGAAGATATTATCTGCAAGGTCATTCACGCCTCACAGTGGCGGCTTTCATCTGTGGATGGATAACACCTGCCCTATTTGCTGGACAATGGCGTCTTTTATGAGTACGGTAAGCGCAGCTTTGCTTCCTTTCGGCTCTGCACGTGTCCGCGTACTGAGGAGGATGGCGTCCCTCCAACCCACGCCGAGTCGACGTTCATAACACAAATTATTGTCTCGAACATTAATATTTCTCGCATTCGCGCTTGAAACGTTAAAGACTGGACGGGTTTATTATTTAGAGGAACGAAATATTATTATTTACCAATTTAAGAATAGTAAATATATAAGGGAGAGGAATTAATGTCTCCCCATGGCATTCATTGATGACGTTAACTCTATCGCGAGGTAGACGCTATGATTCTAACGCTCTATTCGGCTTTTAGTTAGAGAACAATTCGTCTGCAATCAGTTGTCATACAGAATGCTTTAATTATGGAGAATCGTATTTAATTCTCACACAAATTGGATATAATGTGTTTACTGTAAGGAAATCTGACGCAATACTGGCGTCAGGTGACGTGAGAATTCTAGCCTAATGCACAGATGAATTATTAGTACATGAGAATTCTACGAGTTGTTAATTTTACTTACTACAATATTTAGTATGGTTAGTAATAAGTAATGAGAATACAACAATGCTGTATTCGGTGTTGGAAATATCCAACATAACTCCGGGGGGAGGATCCTAGGGTCGCAGTGTACTGTGTTGTACTGACCTATCCCGAAGTGATATTAAGATTAATACATTAGTATGTTAGTATGTTAGTACACACATAACGAACGTCCCGGATTTATCAAGGACTTACAAGAATTTGAGTCTTGCTATTTACATGTCAACTGAAACATGTTGTTTGTAGCCTACACAATATTTATAGAATTTAACTCTCCCAATTTAAACTAACAGAATCTACGGTGATGCGATATCCTGGGTCATAGTGACGTGTAATGTTTCGTTACGTGATATCACATCGTAGCATCATCACAGTTTTCTCAGTGGGAAGTGAAGGAAATTACTCTTCTTCAGAGTTGTAATAGGCTTGCAGTTTCCCTTAGTGGAAACATGCATGAAATATTGAAACATTAAATGATTAAGTTATCGGTAATCAGGAACACTCTAAAGCTCACAATAAACTCAACAACTAGGGTCGCAGTGACATGTAATGGTGTATTACGTAGCTGCTGAATCGTAGGTAAACTCAGAATAAGTTCCTAAGAACTGATAACACTATTGTATGATTATACAGTAAAGTATTATTAGTCATTTAAGATCAAGGAGACTATGACACTACAGTAAGGTCACTGTCTAGGGTCGCTGTGACTTGTAACTATTGAGTTACTAGACAATAACATCACGCAGCATCACGATCACCTCAAATTCAAATGAGGAAATTGAATTTAATGTGCACTGCCGTGCAGTAGTCATGCTGACTGATGGTACAACTAATTTGCTAACTAGCTAAAATAATAGAAAAGTAGAGAACTGAAAAGTTTATTCATTAAAATCAAGGAAAATTCTGAGTCGACAGTGAGATTAGTAGCCTAGTCATTCTGACTTATGAGCTAATTAAATGGCAGCTCATAGGCTTGACACTGTAAACTTGTTAATACGAAATCACCTTTACATGAATTTGAGTTTATTAAATCAGTCTCTATAAGTATAGTCAACTGTAATTAATGGTGAGTACAGATTAGGCTAGTACTCAGTTGACACTACTAAAGTCCCTAAACCTACCTAAATAAATGGTTTGAATTTCTAACCTACCTAAGTAAGGGACTAAGCTAATTGTGAGCAAAAATGTACTCGAATTAACATTGTGAGCAGTATTGAGCTCATTAACAGGTCGAGCTATATTGAACTCGTGAACATGGTGAGCTACAGTGAGCTCGTCAGCAGTGCTGACAGGGTGAGTTACAGTGAACTCGTCAACAGTGTTGACAGGGTGAGCTACAGTGAGCTCGTTAGCAGTGCTAACAGGGTGAGTTGCAGTGAACTCGTCAACAGTGTTGACAGGGTGAGCTACAGTGAGCTCGTCAGCAGTGCTGACAGGGTGAGCTACAGTGAGCTCGTTAGCAGTGCTAACAGGGTGAGCTGCAGTGAACTCGTCAACAGTGTTGACAGGGTGAGCTACATTGAGCTCGTTAGCAGTGCTAACAGGGTGAGCTGCAGTGAACTCGTCAACAGTGTTGACAGGGTGAGCTACAGTGAGCTCGTTAGCAGTGCTAACAGGGTGAGTTGCAGTGAACTCGTCAACAGTGTTGACAGGGTGAGCTACAGTGAGCTCGTTAGCAGTGCTAACAGGGTGAGTTGCAGTGAACTCGTCAACAGTGTTGACAGGGTGAGCTACAGTGAGCTCGTCAGCAGTGCTGACAGGGTGAGCTACGTTGAGCTCGTTAACAGTTAACAGGGTGAGTTCAGTGAACTCGTCAACAGTGTTGACAGGGTGAGCTACAGTGAGCTCGTTAGCAGTGCTAACAGGGTGAGCTGCAGTGAGCTCGTTAACAGTTAACAGGGTGAGTTCAGTGAACTCGAATTAACGAGGTGGAGTTTTGTCATTCAGTTATCATGGCGAACAATATTAAGCTCGTGCGCATGGTGAACGAGCACTCATATTATTACGTTAATTCTAAGGTGAGCTATGAAGCATGTTAATTAACAATGCTAATGTTTAACGATAATGCATTAAACATATTAGTTCTCTGGAAATTCACTTACATATTAGTAAGTTTGCAAGTTTGTTCGTGCTGCGCTCCTACACTAAATAAGCAGAAACGAAAGAAAAACAACTCAAACAATTAATGCAAGTATTTATCACTAACTCTTAGTGCAGAAAACATGGTATTAAGAAGGTTTTCTTGGCAAACCTTTAAGCGCAAGTATAGTGGACCAGTGGTCCTAGTGAATTTATTACTAAATTCAGGAAATGCCAGTGGCATTAAGTGCTAGATTCTCTAGCCTAACATTATTAATTCCTAGGGAGTACTAGATTCTCTAGCCTAACATTACAATTTAACTAGGAAGACTGAGTGTGGTCAATTACTACTTGTCGAGAATAATTCTAGGTCTGCAGTGAATTCAATGGTTTGGTCGCTGTGACTTGTACTTGTTTGAGTACGGACCATTGGTTTTCACTGAGAGCTATGAAACATCTCGGCGAGTATCAATTGCACTACATTCAATCTGAGTTTATTACTCAGCTGTGTTTCTCCTTTTAGCTTGCTGCTGGAGAATTGATTTACTGCTGACTAATTTATTATTATTGGCAGGTTTAGGCTTGTTCACATTCAGAACTTTACCAGTAAGTAAGTAGCCTCCTGCAGATTGGAGCATATTCATTCCCAATCGTTTAACATGTCCAGTTATGAACTGGTAATAGTAGTCGGCTCCTACTAGTACATCTACATTGTTAAGGCGGTCAGACATTAACTTGTTGTCAGCCAAATTAATTTCACGTTCCTGCAGGAAGTGGGCTGTGTACCCCAGACCCTTAATATTTAAGTCTAAAGGTATTTGATCTACAACAATGGCTTGGACAGCCTTGGCTTGACTACCTAGTCGTACAAGCGGTTGAACTACTGAGTATTCATGGGTTCCTCGATTTATCATGAACCCTGACAAGTTTAATTTTACCTGTCCTATTGGTTGTAAATTAAGTGCCTCTGCTGCCCTTTGAGTAATGAAAGTTCTCTGGGAACCTTGATCAAATAGTCCACGTATGGTGATCTTGGCTCCTCTGTTCTTCACTTGAAGTTGGGCAGTAGGCAAAGCAGCATCCACTTGAGATGCTTGTGAAGTTACGCTGTACACATCTCGCACCTTGCAGCACTGTACTGGTGTAGATTCTCTACGTCCTATTCTAGGATTGACATAATTAGTCCTAACTAATTTGCACAGTGCAGCATGATGCTTGCCCCTTCTACACCTATTGCAGGTGTTCAGTGGGGTGTCACAGCTGTTAACATTATGTGGTTTGAGACACCTAGTACATTTGTGTAACTGTTTGAGTCGTCTGACTCTTGTGTCTCTATTAGGATAATTAGTACATTTGTACAGAGAATGTTTTTGATTGCAAAACAAGCACATTCCCCATCCTACAGATCGTTTAGGGGTTACCGGTTTAGGTAAAACAGTATTTGCAGGTTGTGATGGTTTTGCTGCTTGCATTTGCTTGTTATTTATTCTCTTGTGAGTACTTGGTGTACTCTGGGGAACCATTAACAGGCTCTTGGGAGTGCTCTTTGGACTATTAGGTCTCTTAGGAGCACCTGTGGGACTCTTAGGCCTCACTGATGAATCAGTGTTTGACTGATTCTGGTTACATTGATTATTAGCACCTTTGTTACCTAGTGACAGTGTCACTTTAGGAGTTTCAGGCAAGGAAACTGATGTAGGTACAGTTTTGGTGCATTCAGATTTAGCATTAATTGCTTGGTCTGCTGTATGATTGCTCATATTACGCAAACCTGTAAATATATCCTGCATTGACAGGGTATTACCATTCTGGCATACATATAGTTTATTAAGTGTGTCACCAGACAATTTTCTCTGGATGATAATTTTAGTCATCCACTCAGTAGTTGGGTGATCCACCTCTTTACTGAAAGAATTTATCAGTGACTCAAGCTGAAAACTAAAAGCTTGTAAAGAGTCAACTGATTGCTCTGGTGAAGATAAATTTAATAATTGGTGCACAAGGTTTATAATAGTCTTCTCATTGTTAGCACTTACTTTAGAAGGCTGTTGTGAGCAATTGTGACCATTACTTGTGTTGCTTAAGGCTTCTTGCTTAGCCTCAGCTTTGATTACAGCTTCGGCTGCTGCTGCAGCATTAGCTTTATCATTTTCTGGTTCAGATTCACTGATTATTGCAGCTTCACTTGTTTCATCTGCAGCTTCACTTGTTTCTCTGGGTTCTGGTGATAAGCTAGTTAATTCAGTAGCATTATGTATTGAACTTATAGAATCCAGGGAACATTGAGAAGAGTGGTCTGAAATTTGATCAGACTCTGTAAACAAATCATCACATGAAGCTGTATTAGATGAGAGGTTAGAAAATGAAGGTTGATCTTCAGTTGTTGATCCTGTATAGTGATCAGCATTGATTAGAGGATTCTCCTCGTCTTGATTTAGCTCAAGTATTTCATCTGAGCTGAGTGTTAACTTGGATACAGGTCTATTAATGAACTGATCTATCCACTCGGGAATATCTAGTCTCGCAAGCACTTTATCATATTGGTCTAACCTGGTTTGAACGATACATTCATAGTCATCAAGATCAGATTCTGTTAGACATAAGTCGTCTGAGACAGTATGACCGGCCTGGAGTAAATTCCTGTGGGACTCGATTACAGTCTTGATATAGTCATATCTTTTGTTAGCGTACTTTATGGAACTTGCTAGTCTGTAGACGTAATCTGGGTCAGTTTCTACACAGTTGTCACATTTGATAAACTGTTTTCCTAGCTGGAGTTGAAGAGCTATCAAGAATCTTGCATTCCTTTCTAAAGGATTCATTCTTGCGGTAAATTGAGCCTGATAGGGCTTATGTAGCTAGTGGTATAGCTATAGTCTGCTCCTTGATGCAGAGCAGGTATAATTATTGACAGCCTGATAGGGCTTATGTAGCTAGTGGTATAGCTATAGTCTGCTCCTTGATGCAGAGCAGGTATAATTATTGACAGCCTGATAGGGCTTATGTAGCTAGTGGTATAGCTATGGTGTCTGCTCCTTGATGTAGAGCAGGTATAAGTATTGACAGCCTGATATTTCTTGAGGCTGGTTGTAATTTACCTCATTTAGAGGTTAGCTACCTACCTAATAATAAGCAACTAAGATTTGAGTGGTACCTTGGTCTCACTACAGGTGTTCCTCAGCTTAGCTCTTCTAAATCAGCCTCGGATGGGTAGTGGACTTACAGTAACACTCAAAGACATACATAGAAATATGCAATAAAATAATTACACAATAAATGGTTAATCCCACCCTTGATAGGGTCAGCACAAAAGAATAATATATGTGTCACTAACTAGCTCAAGCCTAGTCGTGAGAATTTCTACTTGAGAAACTACAACTATATTTAGTCTGTGCTTGTGCCAAATTCAACACAATCACAGCCTAAATTGCTACCTAATAAGGTTGGCAAAGATTATATTATGGTGCAGTAATGTGCAAATAATTGTGCTGTGTTTTTTTTTTTTTTGTATTTTATATAATATACACTTGTGTAATTATGTGTATAAGAAATTAAATGAACACAAAGGAATTAATTGTGTTTGGCAAGTATTCTACTGCCGTAAATATTATCTAACTCCTGAATGTACTCCTAATTGTGGAATAAAATGTTATCAGGGTTAGTAATGATTAACAAGTATGAGATCAGTAATTTATATTAGTATACTGGATCCCTAAATGTTAATGATCCACTGACTTGAGTGAATCAGTAATTTTAACATGGATTCAGGCTATAATGGACAGTCTGTTGACAGCCATATATTGAAGCATTGGTATAGCCTAAATGGTTAACACCCAATTGGTGTTAGTGATTAATATAAGGTTATGAGCTGTTGCTCTTGGTGACCTAAGGATTCTACTTCAGTATGAAGTGTAGGTCTAAATGTTGTGGGTAATTGGCTATGACCCACTAAAGCTATGTATAAGGTAGCTATGTTAGTGTGATCTAGCCTAACTGATGTGTTACACTGTTAGTTGACACAATTAATTAAATAGTTAGTCTAGCTACTATCACACAAGGATTAGTTATTAATAGTTAATATTTTAATTATAAATTTAATGCCTATCCGGTTCGATAAGGACCATAATGTGGGATATTTGGGCTTGATTCTGTTTAATTAATAATTAATGTAGCAAATTAAATTACGAAGGACCACCCGCTTTTATAGTAAAGAGGGAAACTGAGAATTTCAGATCATTGGATAAAATTCTAGAGAAAACCAGTGACTATGGATATAACTAGAAAGCATGATCATAAGAATAATTAATGGGCTGTATTATTAAAGAAACAAACCTCAAACACCTACATTGGGGGGTTATTACTGGAGGTAAGTACGTCCAGGAATCAGTGTGGTTCGTTCACTAATTCAATTAATAATAATCTAATCCTATAAATAATGCTGAATATAATATCATTCACATAAAGAAGAACATGAATATGAGCATAATAATGAGTTACAGTAAATCACACATTAATATCAAAACATTCTGAATAAATCAAATTGCAAGGAATGGATAAAAAAGAAATAAGCCTTAGCTTGTAGTAGATTCCTTTAGATAACCATAGAAGTCCTCTTAATCTCCAGAGTCGGTACACTGACGAATGGTACGGTTAACATGGAGAAGGCAGCATGAGGAATTCTTCTCTCGGGCTGCAAGATAAATAACTACCAGTAGCAATTGATTTAACTACTCAATTCATATTCAAGAATATTAATATCTACAGATGGAATTCTAATCACCTGTTATTAGGTGTTATCCCGCTGCGTAACGAACAATCACCCTGCTATTATCAGACCTGTAAATGATGCATCAAATAAAAGGTACTTAGCTGTGGGCACTGTATAAGTATTAAGATTGCCGTAATTTCGCATCCCAGGCTCCGGTGAACCTATCCTGGATAGTGATGCATTTCAAGCTGGCTGATCACGTGTCGTCAGGAACCAAGTCAAGGGGTCCCTTATTTAACACCAGCACTAGTTGAAGATATTATCTGCAAGGTCATTCACGCCTCACAGTGGCGGCTTTCATCTGAGGATGGATAACACCTGTCCTATTTGCTGGACAATGGCGTCTTTTATGAGTACGGTAAGCGCAGCTTTGCCTCCTTTCGGCTCTGCACGTGTCCGCGTACTGAGGAGGATGGCGTCCCTCCAACCCACGCCGAGTCGACGTTCATAACACAAATTATTGTCTCGAACATTAATATTTCTCGCATTCGCGCTTGAAACGTTAAAGACTGGACGGGTTTATTATTTAGAGGAACAAAATATTATTATTTACCAATTTAAGAATAGTAAATATATAAGGGAGAGGAATTAATGTCTCCCCATGGCATTCATTGATGACGTTAACTCTATCGCGAGGTAGACGCTATGATTCTAACGCTCTATTCGGCTTTTAGTTAGAGAACAATTCGTCTGCAATCAGTTGTCATACAGAATGCTTTAATTATGGAGAATCGTATTTAATTCTCACACAAATTGGATATAATGTGTTTACTGTAAGGAAATCTGACGCAATACTGGCGTCAGGTGACGTGAGAATTCTAGCCTAATGCACAGATGAATTATTAGTACATGAGAATTCTACGAGTTGTTAATTTTACTTACTACAATATTTAGTATGGTTAGTAATAAGTAATGAGAATACAACAATGCTGTATTCGGTGTTGGAAATATCCAACACTACAACAACGAACACTACAACAACGAACATTACAACAATGAACACTACAACAACGTAGTGTACGTAGTGAACACTACAGCAACATACACTACAACAACGAACACTACAACAACAAACACTACAACAACGAACATTACAACAATGAACACTACAACAACGAACACTACAACAACGAACATTACAACAACGAACACTACAACAACTAACATAACAACAATGAACACTACAACAACGAACATTACAACAATGAACACTGCAAGAACGAACACTACAACAACGAACATTACAACAACGAACACTACAACAACGAACATTACAACAACGAACAGTACAACAACGAACACTACAACAACGAACATTACAACAATGAACACTACAACAACGAACAGTACAACAACAAACACCACAACAACGAACTATACAACAACGAACACCACAACAACGAACACTACAACAATGAACACCACAACAACGAACACTTCAACAACGAACACTACAACAACGAACACTACAACAACGAACACCACAACAACGAACACCACACAACGAACACTACAACAACGAACACCACAACAACGAACATCCCAACAATGAACACAACAACAACGAACACAACAACAACGAAACACAACAACAACGAACACTACAACAACGAACACTACAACAACGAACACTACAACAACGAACACTACAAAAACGAACACTAAAACAACGAACACTACAACAACGAACACTACAACAACGAACACTACAACAACGAACACTACAACAACGAACACCACAACAACGAACATCTACAACAACGAACATCACAACAACGAACAACAACAACGAACACAACAACGAACACCACAACAACGAACACCACAACAACGAACATTACAACAACGAAAAATACAACAACGAACGTTACAACAACGAACTCCACAACAACGAACATTACAACAACGAACACTACAACAACGAACACTACAACAACGAACACTACAACAACAAACACCACAACAACGAACACTACAACAACGAACAACGAACACCACAACAACGAACACAACGAACAACAACGAAACACAACAACGAACAACAACAACGAACACTACAACAACGAACACTACAACAACGAACACTACAACAACGAACACCACAACAACGAAACACCACAACAACGAACACCACAACAACGAACACTACACAACAACGAACACTACAACAACGAACACCACAACAACGAACACTACAACAACGAACACCACAACAACGAACACCACAACAACGAACACTACAACAACGAACACACAACAACAACGAACATTACAACAATGAAGACTACAAGAACGAACACTACAACAACGAACATTACAACAACGAACACCACAACAACGAACATTACAACAACGAACACTACAACAACCAACACTACAACAACGAACACTAGAACAACGAACACTACAACAACGAACACCACAACAACGAACACCACAACAACGAACACCACAACAACGAACACCACAACAACGAACACCACAACAACGAACATCTCAACAACGAACACTACAACAACGAACACAACAACAACGAACACTACAACAACATACACTACAACAACGAACACTACAACAACAAACACTACAACAACGAACACTACAACAACGAACACTACAAGAACGAACACTACAAGAACGAACACTACAACAACGAACACTACAACAACGAACACAACAACAACGAACACCACAACAACGAACACCACAACAACGAACACTACAACAACGAACACTACAACAACGAACATCACAACAACGAACACAACAACGAACCTACAACAAAACACAACAACAACAACGAACAACAAACAACGAACACCACAACAACGAACACTACAACAACGAACACCACAACAACGAACACTACAACAACGAACACTACAACAACGAACACTACAACAACGAACACTACAACAACGAACACTACAACAACGAACACTCAACAACGAACACCACAACAACGAACACTACAACAACGAACATCTCAAAACGAACACCACAACAACGAACACCACAACAACAACAACAACGAACACTACAACAACGAAACTACAACAACGAACTACAACAACGAACACCACAACAACGAACACTACAACAACGAACACTACAACAACGAACACTACAACAACGAACACCACACAACGAACACCATAACAACGAACATCAACAACAACGAACATCTCAACAACGAAACAACAACGAACACTACAACAACGAACACCACAACAACGAACACTACAACAACAACGAACACTAAACAACTAACACACAAGAACGAACACTACAACAACGAACACTACAACAACGAACACTACAACAACGAACACTACAACAACGAACACTACAACAACGAACAACAACAACTACAAACATCACAACAACGAACATCTCAACAACGAACACTACAACAACGAACACTACAACAACGAACAACACAACAACGAACATCACAACAACGAACACCACAACAACGAACATCAACAACAACGAACACCACAACAACGAACATCTCAACAACGAACATCTCAACAACGAACATCTCAACAACGAACATCTCAACAACGAACACCACAACAACGAACTTTACAACAACGAACACTACAACAACGAACACTACAACAACGAACCTCAACAAAAACGAACACTACAACAACGAACACCACAACAACGAACATCACAACAACGAACACCACAACAACGAACACTACAACAACGAACATCTCAACAACGAACGTCTACAACAACGAACAACTCAACAACGAACATCTCAACAACGAACACTACAACAACGAACACCACAACAACGAACATCACAACAACGAACACTACAACAACGAACACTACAACAACGAACACCACAACAACGAACTACAACAACGAACTTTACAACCACGAACAACGAACACTACAACAACGAACACTACAACAACGAACACTACAACAACGAACACTACAACAACGAACACTACAACAACAACAACGAACACTACAACAACGAACACCACAACAACGAACCTCTACAACAACGAACATCTCAACAACGAACATACAACAACGACAACGAACACTACAACAACGAACACTACAACAACGAACACCACAACAACGAACACCACAACAATGAACACTACAACAACGAAAATACACAACAACGAACACTACAACAACGAACACTACAACAACGAACACTACAACAACGAACACTACAACAACGAACACTACAACAACGAACATTACAACAACGAACACTACAACAACGAACACTACAACAACGAACACTACAACAACGAACAATACAACAAAGAACACTACAACAACGAACACTACAACAACGAACACTACAACAACGAACAACACAACAACGAACACCACAACAACGAACACTACAACAACGAACACTACAACAACGAACACTACAACAACGAACACTACAACAACGAACACTACAACAACGAACACTACAACAACGAACATCACAACAACGAACACTACAACAACGAACACTACAACAACGAACACTACAACAACTAACACTACAACAACGAACACCACAACAACGAACACTACAACAACGAACACCACAACAACGAACATTACAACAACGAACACTACACCAATGAACACCACAACAACGAACACTACAACAACGAACACTACACCAATGAACATTACAACAACGAACACTAGAACAACGAACACTACAACAACGAACACTACAACAACGAACACTACAACAACGAACACTACAACAACGAACACTACAACAACGAACACTACAACAACGAACACTACAACAACGAACACTACAACAACGAACACTACAACAACGAACACTACAACAACGAACACTACAACAACGAACACTACAACAACGAACACTACAACAACGAACACTACAACAACGAACACTACAACAACGAAACACAACAACAACACTACAACAATGAACACTACAACAACGAACACTACAACAACGAACACTACAACAACGAACACTACAACAACGAACACTACAACAACGAACACTACAACAAACACTACAACAACACTACAACAACGAACACTACAACAACGAACACTACAACAAGGAACACTACAAAAACGAACACTACAACAACGAACACTACAACAATGAACACTACAACAACGAACACAACAACAACGAACACTACAACAACGAACACTACAACAACGAACACTACAACAACGAACATCACAACAACGAACACTACAACAACGAACACAACAACAACGAACAATAAAACAACGAACACAACAACAACGAACACTACAACAACGAACACTACAACAACGAACACTACAACACGAAACACAACAACAACGAACATTACAACAACGAACACTACAACAACGAACACGAACTACAACAACGAACACTACAACAACGAACACTACAACAACAACGAACACAACAACAACGAACACTACAACAACGAACACTACAACAACGAACACTACAACAACGAACACTACAACAACGAACACTACAACAACGAACACTACAACAACGAACACTACAACAATGAACACTACAACAACGAACACCACAACAACGAACATCTACAACAACGAACACTACAACAACGAACACTACAACAACGAACACTACAACAACGAACACTACAACAACGAACACTACAACAACGAACACTACAACAACGAACACCACAACAACGAACATTACAACAACGAACACTACAACAACGAACACTACAACAACGAACACACAACAACAACGAACACAACAACAACGAACAACACAACAACGAACACTACAACAACGAACACTACAACAACGAACACTACAACAACGAACACTACAACAACGAACACTACAACAACGAACACCACAACAACGAACACTACAACAACGAACAACGAACACTACAACAACGAACACTACAACAACGAACACTACAACAACGAACATTACAACAACGAACACTACAACAACGAACACTACAACAACGAACACTACAACAACGAACACTACAACAACGAACACTACAACAACGAACATTACAACAACGAACACTACAACAACGAACACTACAACAACGAACACATTACAACAACGAACACTACAACAACGAAACTACAACAATGAACACTACAACAATGAAACTACAACAACGAACACTACAACAACGAACACTACAACAACGAACACTACAACAACGAACACTACAACAACGAACACTACAACAACGAACACTACAACAACGAACACTACAACAACGAACACTACAACAACGAACACTACAACAACGAACACTACAACAACGAACACTACAACAACGAAACTACAACACGAACACTACAACAACGAACACTACAACAACGAACACTACAACAACGAACACTACAACAACGAACACTACAACAACGAACACTACAACAACAACGAACACAACGAACACAACAACGAACACTACAACAACGAACACTACAACAACGAACACTACAACAACGAACACTACAACAACGAACACTACAACAACGAACACTACAACAACGAACACAACAACGAACACTACAACAACGAACACTACAACAACGAACACTACAACAACGAACACTACAACAACGAACACTACAACAACGAACACTACAACAACGAACACTACAACAACGAACACTACAACAACGAACACTACAACAACGAACACTACAACAACGAACACTACAACAACGAAACACAACGAACAACGAACGAACTACAACAACGAACACTACAACAACGAACACTACAACAACGAACACTACAACAACGAACACTACAACAACGAACACTACAACAACGAACACTACAACAACAACGAACGAACACTACAACAACGAACACGAACACAACAACGAACACTACAACAACGAACACTACAACAACGAACACTACAACAACGAACACTACAACAACGAACACTACAACAACGAACACTACAACAACGAACACTACAACAACGAACACTACAACAACGAACACTACAACAACAACGAACACTACAACAACGAACACTACAACAACGAACACTACAACAACGAACACTACAACAACGAACACTACAACAACGAACAACAACAACGAACACAACAACGAACACAACAACAACGAACACTACAACAACGAACACTACAACAACGAACACAACGAAACTACAACGAACACTACAACAACGAACACTACAACACTACAACAACGACAACTACAACAACGAACACTACAACAACGAACACTACAACAACGAACACTACAACAACGAACACTACAAACGAACACTACAACAACGAACACTACAACAACGAACACTACAACAACGAACACTACAACAACGAACACTACAACAACGAACACTACAACAACGAACACTACAACAACGAACACTACAACAACGAACACTACAACAACGAACACTACAACAACGAACACTACAACAACGAACACTACAACAACGAACACTACAACAACGAACACTACAACAACGAACACTACAACAACAACAACGAACACTACAACAACAACAACAACGAACACTACAACAACGAACACTACAACAACGAACACTACAACAACGAACACTACAACAACGAACACTACAACAACGAACATACAACGAACACAACAACGAACACTACAACAACGAACACTACAACAACGAACACTACAACAACGAACACTACAACAACGAACACTACAACAACGAACACTACAACAACGAACATTACAACAACGAACACTACAACAACGAACACTACAACAACGAACACTACAACAACGAACACTACAACAACGAACACTACAACAAACGAACACTACAACAACGAACACTACAACAACGAACACTACAACAACGAACACTACAACAACGAACACTACAACAACGAACACTACAACAACGAACACTACAACAACGAACACTACAACAACGAACACTACAACAACGAAACACAACAACAACGAACACTACAACAACGAACACTACAACAACGAACACTACAACAACGAACACTACAACAACGAACACTACAACAACGAACACTACAACAACGAACACTACAACAACGAACACTACAACAACGAACACTACAACAACGAACACTACAACAACGAACACTACAACAACGAACACTACAACAACGAACACTACAACAACGAACACTACAACAACGAACACTACAACAACGAACACTACAACAACGAACACTACAACAACGAACACTACAACAACGAACATTACAAACATACGAACACTACAACAACGAACACTACAACAACGAACACTACAACAACGAACACTACAACAACGAACACTACAACAACGAACACTACAACAACGAACACTACAACAACGAACACCACAACAACGAACACTACAACAACGAACACTACAACAACGAACACTACAACAACGAACACTACAACAACGAACACTACAACAACGAACACTACAACAACGAACACTACAACAACGAACACTACAACAACGAACACTACAACAACGAACACTACAACAACGAACACTACAACAACGAACACTACAACAACGAACACTACAACAACGAACACTACAACAACGAACACCACAACAACGAACACTACAACAACGAACACTACAACAACGAACACTACAACAACGAACACTACAACAACGAACACTACAACAACGAACACTACAACAACGAACACTACAACAACGAACACTACAACAACGAAACAACAATGAACACTACAACAACGAACACTACAACAATGAACACTACAACAACGAACACTACAACAACGAACACTACAACAACGAACACTACAACAACGAACACTACAACAACGAACACGAACAACAACGAACACTACAACAACGAACACTACAACAACGAACACTACAACAACGAACACTACAACAACGAACACTACAACAACGAAACACGAACACAACAACGAACACTACAACAACGAACACTACAACAACGAACACTACAACAACGAACACTACAACAACGAACACTACAACAACGAACACTACAACAACACTACAACAACGAACACTACAACAACGAACACTACAACAACGAACACTACAACAACGAACACTACAACAACGAACACTACAACAACGAACACTACAACAACGAACACTACAACAACGAACGAACACTACACAACAACGAACACTACAACAACGAACACTACAACAACGAACACTACAACAACGAAACAACAAACACTACAACAACGAACATTACAACAACGAACACTACAACAACTACAAACGAATCTACAACAACGAACACTACAACAACGAACACTACAACAACACAACAACAAACACTACAACAACGAACACCACAACAACGAACACTACAACAACGAACACGAACACAACAACGAACACTACAACAACGAACACTACAACAACGAACACTACAACAACGAACACTACAACAACGAACACTACAACAACGAACACTACAACAACGAACACTACAACACGAACACTACAAAACGAACAACGAACACGAACAACAACGAACACTACAACAACGAACACTACAACAACGAACACTACAACAACGAACACTACAACAACGAACACTACAACAACGAACACTACAACAACGAACACTACAACAACGAACACTACAACAACTACAAACGAACACTACAACAACGAACACTACAACAACAACACTACAACAACGAACACTACAACAACGAACACTACAACAACGAACACCACAACAACGAACACTACAACAACGAACACTACAACAACGAACACTACAACAACGAACACTACAACAATGAACACTACAACAACGAACACTACAACAACGAACACTACAACAACGAAACACACACAACAACGAACACTACAACAACGAACACTACAACAACGAACACTACAACAACGAACACTACAACAACGAACACTACAACACTACAACAACGAACACTACAACAACGAACACTACAACAACGAACACTACACAACAACAACGAACACTACAACACGAACACTACAACAACGAACACTACAACAACGAACACTACAACAACGAACACTACAACAACGAACACTACAACAACGAACACTACAACAACGAACACTACAACAACGAACACTACAACAACGAACACTACAACAACAACGAACACTACAACAACGAACACTACAACAACGAACACTACAACAATGAAACTACAACAACGAACACTACAACAACGAACACTACAACAACGAACACTACAACAACGAACACTACAACAACGAACACTACAACAACGAACACTACAACAACGAACACTACAACAACGAACACTCAACAACGAACACTACAACAACGAACACTACAACAACGAACACTACAACAACGAACACTACAACAACAACAACAACACTACAACAACGAACACTACAACAACGAACACTACAACAACGAACACTACAACAACGAACACTACAACAACGAACACTACAACAACGAACACTACAACAACGAACACTACAACAACGAACACTACAACAACGAACACTACAACAACGAACACTACAACAACGAACACTACAACAACGAACACTACAACAACGAACACGAACACTACAACAACGAACACTACAACAACGAACACTACAACAACGAACACTACAACAACGAACACTACAACAACGAACACTACAACAACACAACACTACAACAACGAACACTACAACAACGAACACTACAACAACGAACACTACAACAACGAACACTACAACAACGAACACTACAACAACGAACACTACAACAACGAACACTACAACAACGAACACTACAACAACGAACATCACAACAACAAACACTACAACAACGAACACACAACAACGAAACAACAACGAACACTACAACAACGAACACTACAACAACGAACACTACAACAACGAACACTACAACAACGAACACTACAACAACGAACACTACAACAACGAACACTACAACAACGAACACTACAACAACGAACACTACAACAACGAACACTACAACAACGAACACTACAACAACGAACACTACAACAACGAACACTACAACAACGAACACTACAACAACGAACACTACAACAACGAACACTACAACAACGAACACTACAACAACGAACACTACAACAACGAACACTACAACAACGAACACTACAACAACGAACACTACAACAACGAACACTACAACAACGAACACTACAACAACGAACACTACAACAACGAACACTACAACAACGAACACTACAACAACGAACACTACAACAACGAACACTACAACAACGAACACTACAACAACGAACACTACAACAA
The DNA here is from genome assembly GCF_020424385.1 of Procambarus clarkii. Lineage (NCBI taxonomy): Eukaryota > Metazoa > Arthropoda > Malacostraca > Decapoda > Cambaridae > Procambarus > Procambarus clarkii. Next base: position 50,267 of record NW_025564840.1, read on the forward strand.
CGAACACTACAACAACGAACACCACAACAACGAACACTACAACAACGAACACTACAACAACGAACACTACAAACAACAACGAACTACAACAACAACGAACACTACAACAACGAACACTACAACAACGAACACTACAACAACGAACACTACAACAACGAACACTACAACAACGAACACTACAACAACGAACACTACAACAACGAACACTACAACAACGAACACTACAACAACGAACACTACAACAACGAACACTACAACAACGAACACTACAACAACATACACTACAACAACGAACACTACAACAACAAACACTACAACAACGAACACTACAACAACGAACACTACAACAACGAACACAACAACAACGAACACTACAACAACGAACACTACAACACTACAACAACGAACACTACAACAACGAACACTACAACAACGAACACTACAACAACGAACACTACAACAACGAACACTACAACAACGAACACTACAACAACGAACACTACAACAACGAACACTACAACAACGAACACTACAACAACGAACACTACAACAACGAACACCACAACAACGAACACTACAACAACGAACACTACAACAACGAAACACCACAACAACGAACACTACAACAACGAACACTACAACAACGAACACTACAACAACGAACACTACAACAACGAACACTACAACAACGAACACTACAACAACGAACAACAACAACGAACTCAACAACTACAACAACGAACACTACAACAACGAACACTACAACAACGAACACTACAACAACGAACACTACAACAACGAACATCTACAACAACGAACACTACAACAACGAACACTACAACAACGAACACTACAACAACGAACACTACAACAACGAACACTACAACAACGAACACTACAACAACGAACACTACAACAACGAACACTACAACAACGAACACTACAACAACACAACAACGAACACTACAACAACGAACACTACAACAACGAACACTACAACAACGAACACTACAACAACGAACACTACAACAACGAACACCACAACAACGAACACTACAACAACGAAAACACAACAACGAACACTACAACAACGAACACTACAACAACGAACACTACAACAACGAACACTACAACAACGAACACTACAACAACGAAACACAACAACGAACAACAACGAACACTACAACAACGAACACTACAACAACGAACAATGAACAACAACAACGAACAACAACAACGAACACTACAACAACGAACACTACAACAACGAACACTACAACAACGAACATTACAACAACGAACACTACAACAACGAACACTACAACAACGAACACTACAACAACGAACACTACAACAACGAACACTACAACAACGAACACTACAACAACGAACACTACAACAACGAACACTACAACAACGAACACTACAACAACGAACACTACAACAACGAACACTACAACAACGAACAACAACGAACACTACAACAACGAACACTACAACAACGAACACTACAACAACGAACACTACAACAACGAACACTACAACAACGAACACCACAACAACGAACACTACAACAACGAACACTACAACAACGAACACTACACAACAACGAACATTACAACAATGAACACTACAACAACGAACATTACAACAACGAACACTACAACAACGAACACTACAACAACGAACACTACAACAACGAACACAACAACAACAACAACGAACACTAACAACGAACCACAACAACGAACATTACAACAACGAACACTACAACAACGAACACTACAACAACGAACACTACAACAACGAACACTACAACAACGAACACTACAACAACGAACACTACAACAACGAAACAACAACGAACGAACTACAACAACGAACACTACAACAACGAACACTACAACAACGAACACTACAACAACGAACACTACAACAACGAACACTACAACAACGAACACTACAACAACGAACACTACAACAACGAACACTACAACAACGAACACTACAACAACGAACACTACAACAACGAACACTACAACAACGAACACTACAACAACGAACACTACAACAACGAACACTACAACAACGAACACTACAACAACGAACACTACAACAACGAACACTACAACAACGAACACTACAACAACGAACACTACAACAACGAACACTACAACAACGAACACTACAACAACGAACACTACAACAACGAACACTACAACAACGAACACTACAACAACGAACACTACAACAACGAACACTACAACAACGAACACTACAACAACGAACACTACAACAACGAACACTACAACAACGAACACTACAACAACGAACACTACAACAACGAACACTACAACAACGAACACTACAACAACGAACACTACAACAACGAACACTACAACAACGAACACTACAACAACGAACACTACAACAACGAACACTACAACAACGAACACTACAACACAACAACGAACACGAACAACAACGAACACTACAACAACGAACACTACAACAACGAACACTACAACAACGAACACTACAACAACGAACACTACAACAACGAACACTACAACAACGAACACTACAACAACGAACACTACAACAACGAACACTACAACAACAACACTACAACAACGAACAACAACAACGAACACTACAACAACGAACACTACAACAACGAACACTACAACAACGAACACTACAACAACGAACACTACAACAACGAACACCACAACAACGAACACTACAACAACGAACACTACAACAACGAACACTACAACAACGAAACACAACAACAACTACACAACAACGAACACAACAACGAACACTACAACAACGAACACTACAACAACGAACACTACAACAACGAACACTACAACAACGAACACTACAACAACGAACACTACAACAACGAACACTACAACAACGAACACTACAACAACGAACACTACAACAACGAACACTACAACAACGAACACTACAACAACGAAACACTACAACAACGAACACTACAACAACGAACACTACAACAACGAACACTACAACAACGAACACTACAACAACGAACACTACAACAACGAACAACAACGAAACGAACACAACAACAACGAACACTACAACAACGAACACTACAACAACGAACACTACAACAACGAACACTACAACAACGAACACTACAACAACGAACACTACAACAACGAACACTACAACAACGAACACTACAACAACGAACACCACAACAACGAACGAACACTACAACAACGAACACAACAACAACAACGAACACTACAACAACGAACACTACAACAACGAACACTACAACAACGAACACTACAACAACGAACACTACAACAACGAACACTACAACAACGAACACTACAACAACGAACACAACAACAACGAACACTACAACAACGAACACGAACAACAACGAACAACAACAACAACGAACACTACAACAACGAACACTACAACAACGAACACTACAACAACGAACACTACAACAACGAACACAACAACAACGAACACTACAACAACGAACACTACAACAACGAACACTACAACAACGAACACACAACAACAACAACGAACACTACAACAACGAACACTACAACAACGAAACACTACAACAACGAACACTACAACAACGAACACTACAACAACGAACACTACAACAACGAACACTACAACAACGAACACTACAACAACGAACACTACAACAACGAACACTACAACAAACGAACACTACAACAACGAACACTACAACAACGAACACTACAACAACGAAACAACAACAACAACACTACAACAACGAACACAACAACGAACACTACAACAACGAACACTACAACAACGAACACTACAACAACGAACACTACAACAACGAACACAACAACAACGAACACGAACAACAACGAACACTACACAACGAACACTACAACAACGAACACTACAACAACGAACACTACAACAACGAACACTACAACAACGAACACTACAACAACGAACACTACAACAACGAACACTACAACAACGAACACTACAACAACGAACACTACAACAACGAACACTACAACAACGAACACTACAACAACGAACACTACAACAACGAACACTACAACAACTACAACAACGAACACTACAACAACGAACACTACAACAACGAACACTACAACAACGAACACTACAACAACGAACACTACAAACGAACACTACAACAACGAACACTACAACAACGAACACTACAACAACGAACACTACAACAACGAACACTACAACAACGAACACTACAACAACGAACAACAACAACAACAACAACACTACAACAACGAACACTACAACAACAACGAACACTACAACAACGAACACTACAACAACGAACACTACAACAACGAACACTACAACAACGAACACTACAACAACGAACACTACAACAACGAACACTACAACAACGAACACTACAACAACGAACACTACAACAACGAACACTACAACAACGAACACTACAACAACGAACACTACAACAACGAACACTACAACAACGAACACTACAACAACGAACACTACAACAACGAACACTACAACAACGAACACTACAACAACGAACACTACAACTACAACAAACACTACAACAACGAACACTACAACAACGAACACAACAACGAACAACAACGAACACTACAACAACGAACACTACAACAACGAACACTACAACAACGAAACACAACAACGAACAACACAACAACGAACACAACAACGAACACTACAACAACGAACACTACAACAACGAACACTACAACAACGAACACTACAACAACGAACACTACAACAACGAACACACAACAACGAACACTACAACAACGAACACTACAACAACGAACACTACAACAACGAACACTACAACAACGAACACTACAACAACGAACACTACAACAACGAACACTACAACAACGAACACTACAACAACGAACACTACAACAACGAACACAACAACAACGAACACTACAACAACGAACACTACAACAACGAACACTACAACAACGAACACTACAACAACGAACACTACAACAACGAACACTACAACAACGAACACTACAACAACGAACACTACAACAACAACGAACTACAACAACGAACACTACAACAACGAACACTACAACACAACACTACAACGAACACTACAACAACGAACACTACAACAACGAACACTACAACAACGAACAACACTACAACAACGAACACTACAACAACGAACACTACAACAACGAACACTACAACAACGAACACACACAACAACGAACAACACAACAACGAACACAACAACAACACTACAAACGAACACTACAACAACGAACACAACACAACAACAAACACTACAACAACGAACACACAACAACGAAACAACAACAACGAACACTACAACAACGAACACTACAACAACGAACTACAACAACGAACACAACAACAACGAACACTACAACAACGAACACAACAACAACAACGAACACTACAACAACGAACACTACAACAACGAACACAACAACGAACACTACAACAACGAACACTACAACAACGAACACTACAACAACGAACACTACAACAACGAACACTACAACAACGAACACTACAACAACGAACACTACAACAACGAACACTACAACAACGAACACTACAACAACGAACACTACAACAACGAACACTACAACAACGAACACTACAACAACGAACACTACAACAACGAACACTACAACAACGAACACTACAACAACGAACACCACAACAACGAACACTACAACAACGAACACTACAACAACGAACACTACAACAACGAACACTACAACAACACAACGAACACTACAACAACAACAACGAACACTACAACAACGAACACTACAACAACGAACACTACAACAACGAACACACAACAAACGAACACAACGAACACTACAACAACGAACACTACAACAACGAACACTACAACAACGAACACTACAACAACGAACACTACAACAACGAACACTACAACAACGAACACTACAACAACGAACACTACAACAACGAACACTACAACAACGAACACTACAACAACGAACACTACAACAACGAACACTACAACAACGAACACTACAACAACGAACACTACAACAACGAACACTACAACAACGAACACTACAACAACGAACACTACAACAACGAACACTACAACAACGAACACTACAACAACGAACACTACAACAACGAACACTACAACAACGAACACAACAACGAACACTACAACAACGAACACTACAACAACGAACACTACAACAACGAACACTACAACAACGAACACTACAACAACAACGAACACTACAACAACGAACACTACAACAACGAACACTACAACAACGAACACTACAACAACGAACACTACAACAACGAACACTACAACAACGAACACCACAACAACGAACATTACAACAACGAACACTACAACAACGAACACTACAACAACGAACACTACAACAACGAAACACTACAACAACGAACACTACAACAACGAACACTACAACAACGAACACTACAACAACGAACACTACAACAACGAACAACAACGAACACTACAACAACGAACACTACAACAACGAACACTACAACAACGAACACACAAACAACGAACACTACAACAACGAACACTACAACAACGAACACTACAACAACGAACACTACAACAACGAACACTACAACAACGAACACTACAACAACGAACACAACAACAACAACGAACACTACAACAACGAACACTACAACAACGAACACTACAACAACGAACACTACAACAACGAACACTACAACAACGAACACTACAACAACGAACACACTACAACAACGAACACTACAACAACGAACGAACACAACAACGAACACTACAACAACGAACACTACAACAACGAAACACTACAACAACGAACACTACAACAACGAACACAACAACAACAACGAACACTACAACAACGAACACTACAACAACGAACACTACAACAACAACGAACACTACAACAACGAACACTACAACAACGAACACTACAACAACGAACACTACAACAACGAACACTACAACAACTACAACAACGAACACTACAACAACGAACACTACAACAACGAACACTACAACAACGAACACTACAACAACGAACACTACAACAACGAACACTACAACAACGAACACTACAACAACGAACACTACAACAACGAACACTACAACAACGAACACTACAACAACGAACACTACAACAACGAACACTACAACAACGAACACTACAACAACGAAACACTACAACAACGAACACTACAACAACGAACACTACAACAACAACGAACACTACAACAACGAACACTACAACAACGAAACACTACAACAACGAACACTACAACAACGAACACTACAACGAACAACACAACAACGAACACTACAACAACGAACACTACAACAACGAACACTACAACAACGAACACTACAACAACGAACACTACAACAACGAACACTACAACAACGAACACTACAACAACGAACACTACAACAACGAACACTACAACAACAACAACGAACACTACAACAACGAACACTACAACAACGAACACTACAACAACGAACACTACAACAACGAACACTACAACAACGAACACTACAACAACGAACACTACAAACAACTACAACACGAACACAACAACAACGAACACTACAACAACGAACACTACAACAACGAACACTACAACAACGAACACTACAAAACGAACACTACAACAACGAACACTACAACAACGAACACTACAACAACAACGAACACTACAACAACGAACACTACAACAACGAACACTACAACGAACACTACAACAACGAACACTACAACAACGAACACGAACAACAACGAACACTACAACAACGAACACTACAACAACGAACACTACAACAACGAACACTACAACAACGAACACTACAACAACGAACACTACAACAACGAAACACAACAACGAACAACAACGAACACTACAACAACGAACACTACAACAACGAACACTACAACAAACAACAACAACAAACACTACAACAACGAACACTACAACAACGAACACTACAACAACAACGAACACTACAACAACGAACACTACAACAACGAACACTACAACAACGAACACACAACAACAACACAACGAACAACAACGAACACTACAACAACGAACACTACAACAACGAACACTACAACAACGAACACTACAACAACGAACACTACAACAACGAACACTACAACAACGAACACTACAACAACGAACACTACAACAACAACGAACACTACAACAACGAACACTACAACAACGAACACTACAACAACGAACACTACAACAACGAACACTACAACAACGAACACTACAACAACGAACACTACAACAACGAACACTACAACAACGAACACTACAACAACGAACACTACAACAACGAACACTACAACAACGAACACTACAACAACGAACACTACAACAACGAACACTACAACAACGAACACTACAACAACGAACACTACAACAACGAACACTACAACAACGAACACTACAACAATTACAAACGAACACTACAACAACGAACACCACAACAACGAACACTACAACAACGAACACTACAACAACGAACACTACAACAACGAACACACAACAACGAACAAACAACGAACAACAACGAACACTACAACAACGAACACTACAACAACGAACACTACAACAACGAACACTACAACAACGAACACGAACACAACAACGAACACTACAACGAAACGAACACCACAACAACGAACACTACAACAACGAACACTACAACAACGAACACTACAACAACGAACACTACAACAACGAACACTACAACAACGAACACTACAACAACGAACACTACAACAACGAACACTACAACAACGAACACTACAACAACGAACACTACAACAACGAACACTACAACAACGAACACTACAACAACGAACACTACAACAACGAACACTACAACAACAACGAACACTACAACAACGAACACAACGAACACAACAACGAACACTACAACAACGAAACACTACAACAACGAACACAACAACGAACACTACAACAACGAACACAACACAACAACGAACACTACAACAACGAAACACACACAACAACGAACACTACAACAACGAACACTACAACAACGAACACTACAACAACGAACACTACAACAACAACGACACAACGAACACAACAACGAACACTACAACAACGAACACTACAACAACGAACACTACAACAACGAACACTACAACAACGAACACTACAACAACGAACACTACAACAACGAACACTACAACAACGAACACTACAACAACGAACACTACAACAACGAACACTACAACAACGAACACTACAACAACGAACACTACAACAACGAACACTACAACAACGAACACTACAACAACAACGAACACTACAACAACGAACACTACAACAACGAACACTACAACAACGAACACTACAACAACGAACACTACAACAACGAACACTACAACAACGAAACAACAACAACAACGAACACTACAACAACGAACACTACAACAACGAACACTACAACAACGAACACAACAACAACAACGAACACGAACAACAACGAACACTACAACAACGAACACAACAACAACGAACACTACAACAACGAACACAACAACAACAACAAACACAACAACAACGAACACTACAACAACGAACACTACAACAACGAACACTACAACAACGAACACACAACAACGAAACGAACAACGAACAACAACAACGAACACTACAACAACGAACACAACAACGAAACAACAAACACTACAACAACGAACACAACAACAACAACGAACACTACAACAACGAACACTACAACAACGAACACTACAACAACGAACACTACAACAACGAACACTACAACAACGAACACTACAACAACGAACACAACAACAACGAACACTACAACAACGAACACTACAACAACGAACACTACAACAACGAACACTACAACAACGAACACTACAACAACGAACACTACAACAACGAACACTACAACAACGAACACTACAACAACGAACACTACAACAACGAACACTACAACAACGAACACTACAACAACGAACAACAACAACGAAACACTACAACAACGAACACTACAACAACGAACACTACAACACTACAACAACGAACACTACAACAACGAACACTACAACAACGAACACTACAACAACGAACACAACAACAACGAACACTACAACAACGAACACTACAACAACGAACACTACAACAACGAACACTACAACAACGAACACTACAACAACGAACACTACAACAACGAACACTACAACAACGAACACTACAACAACGAACACTACAACAACGAACACTACAACAACGAACACTACAACAACGAACACTACAACAACGAACACTACAACAACGAACACTACAACAACGAACACTACAACAACGAACACTACAACAACGAACACTACAACAACGAACACTACAACAACGAACACTACAACAACGAACACTACAACAACGAACACTACAACAACGAACACTACAACAACGAACAACAACAACGAACACAACAACGAACACTACAACAACGAACACTACAACAACGAACACTACAACAACGAACAACGAACACTACAACAACGAACACTACAACACTACAACAACGAACACTACAACAACGAACACAACAACAACGAACACTACAACAACGAACACCACAACAACGAACACTACAACAACGAACACTACAACAACGAACACTACAACAACGAACACTACAACAACGAACACTACAACAACGAACACTACAACAACGAACACTACAACAACGAACACTACAACACGAACACTACAACAACGAACACTACAACAACGAACACTACAACAACGAACACTACAACAACGAACACTACAACAACGAACACTACAACAACGAACACTACAACAACGAACACTACAACAACGAACACTACAACAACGAAACACAACAACAACAACGAACACTACAACAACGAACACTACAACAACGAACACTACAACAACGAACACTACAACAACGAACACTACAACAACGAACACTACAACAACAACAACTACAACAACACTACAACAACGAACACTACAACAACGAACACTACAACAACGAACACTACAACAACGAACACTACAACAACGAACACTACAACAACGAAACTACAACAACGAACACTACAACAACGAACACTACAACAACGAACACTACAACAACGAACACTACAACAACGAACACTACAACAACGAACACACAACAACGAACACTACAACAACGAACACTACAACAACGAACACTACAACAACGAACACTACAACAACGAACACTACAACAACGAACACTACAACAACGAACACTACAACAACGAACACTACAACAACGAACACTACAACAACGAACACTACAACAACGAACACTACAACAACGAACACTACAACAACGAACACTACAACAACGAACACTACAACAACGAACACTACAACAACGAACACTACAACAACGAACACTACAACAACGAACACTACAACAACGAACACTACAACAACGAACACTACAACAACGAACACTACAACAACGAACACTACAACAACGAACACTACAACAACGAACACTACAACAACGAACACTACAACAACGAACACTACAACAACGAACACTACAACAACGAACACAACAACGAAACAACAAACACTACAACAACGAACACTACAACAACGAACACTACAACAACGAACACTACAACAACGAACACTACAACAACGAACACTACAACAACGAACACTACAACAACGAACACTACAACAACGAACACTACAACAACGAACACTACAACAACGAACACTACAACAACGAACACTACAACAACGAACACTACAACAACGAACACTACAACAACGAACACTACAACAACGAACACTACAACAACGAACACTACAACAACGAACACTACAACAACGAACACTACAACAACGAACACTACAACAACGAAACACAACAACAACAAACGAACACTACAACAACGAACACTACAACAACGAACACTACAACAACGAACACTACAACAACGAACACTACAACAACAACGAACACAACAACAACAACAACGAACACTACAACAACGAACACTACAACAACGAACACTACAACAACAACAACGAACACGAACACAACAACGAACACTACAACAACGAACACTACAACAACGAACACTACAACAACGAACACTACAACAACGAACACTACAACAACGAACACTACAACAACGAACACTACAACAACGAACACTACAACAACGAACACTACAACAACGAACACTACAACAACGAACACTACAACGAACAACTACAAACACTACAACAACGAACACTACAACAACGAACACTACAACAACGAACACTACAACAACGAACACTACAACAACGAACACTACAACAACGAACACTACAACAACGAACACTACAACAACGAACACTACAACAACGAACACTACAACAACGAACACTACAACAACGAACATACAACAACGAACACTACAACAACGAACACTACAACAACGAACACTACAACAACGAACACTACAACAACGAACACTACAACAACGAACACTACAACAACGAACAACAACAACAACAACGAACAACACAACAACGAACACTACAACAACGAACACAACGAACAACAACGAACACTACAACAACGAACACTACAACACGAACACTACAACAACGAACACTACAACAACGAACACTACAACAACGAACACTACAACAACGAACACTACAACAACGAACACTACAACAACGAACACTACAACAACGAAACAACTACAACAACGAACACTACAACAACAACGAACACTACAACAACGAACACCACAACAACGAACACTACAACAACGAACACTACAACAACGAACACTACAACAACGAACACTACAACAACGAACACTACAACAACGAACACTACAACAACGAACACTACAACAACGAACACTACAACAACGAACACTACAACAACGAACACACAACAACGAACACTACAACAACGACTACAACAACGAACACTACAACAACGAACACTACAACAACGAACACTACAACAACGAACACTACAACAACGAACACTACACAACGAACACTACAACAACGAACAACAACGAACACTACAACAACGAACACTACAACAACGAACACTACAACAACGAACACTACAACAACGAACACTACAACAACGAACACTACAACAACGAACAACAACAACGAACACACAACGAACACTACAACAACGAACACTACAACAACGAACACTACAACAACGAACACTACAACAACACTACAACAACGAACCTACACTACAACAACGAACACTACAACAACGAACACTACAACGAACACTACAACAACGAACACTACAACAACGAACACTACAACAACGAAACAACAACAACGAACACTACAACAACGAACACTACAACAACGAACACGAACACACAACAACGAACACTACAACAACGAACACTACAACAACGAACACTACAACAACGAACACTACAACAACGAACACTACAACAACGAACACTACAACAACGAAACAACGAACACTACAACAACGAACACTACAACAACGAACACTACAACAACGAACACTACAACAACGAACACTACAACAACGAACACTACAACAACGAACACTACAACAACGAACACTACAACAACGAACACTACAACAACGAAACTACAACAACAACGAACACTACAACAACGAACACTACAACAACGAACACTACAACAACGAACACTACAACAACGAACACAACAACGAACATCTCAACAACGAACACTACAACAACGAACACCACAACAACGAACACTACAACAACGAACTACAACAACGAACATCACAACAACGAACACTACAACAACGAACACTACAACAACGAACACTACAACAACGAACACTACAACAACGAACACTACAACAACGAACACTACAACAACGAACACTACAACAACGAACACTACAACAACGAACACTACAACAACGAACACTACAACAACGAACACTACAACAACGAACACTACAACAACGAACACTACAACAACGAACACTACAACAACGAACACTACAACACTACAACAACGAACACTACAACAACACTACAACAACGAACACTACAACAACGAACACTACAACAACGAACACTACAACAACGAACACTACAACAACGAACACTACAACAACGAACACTACAACAACGAACACTACAACAACGAACACTACAACAACGAACACTACAACAACGAACACTACAACAACGAACACTACAACAACGAACACTACAACAACGAACACTACAACAACAACGAACACAACAACAACGAACAACAACAACGAACACTACAACAACGAACACTACAACAACGAACACTACAACAACGAACATTACAACAACGAACACTACAACAACGAACACTACAACAACGAACACTAACAACAACGAACACGAACAACAACGAACACTACAAACAACGAACACTACAACAACGAACACTACAACAACGAACACTACAACAACGAACACTACAACAACGAACACTACAACAACGAACACACAACAACGAACAACAACGAACACTACAACAACGAACACTACAACAACGAACACACAACAACAACTACAACAACGAACACTACAACAACGAACACTACAACAACGAACACTACAACAACAAACACTACAACAACGAAACTACAACAACGAACACTACAACAACGAACACTACAACAACGAACACTACAACAACGAACACTACAACAACGAACACTACAACAACGAACACTACAACAACGAACAACAACAACGAACACTACAACAACGAACACTACAACAACGAACACTACAACAACGAACACTACAACAACGAACACTACAACAACGAACACTACAACAACGAACACTACAACAACGAACACTACAACAACGAACACCACAACAACGAACACTACAACAACGAACAACAACGAACACTACAACAACGAACACTACAACAACGAACACTACAACAACGAACAACAACGAACAACGAACACTACAACAACGAACACTACAACAACGAACACTACAACAACGAACACTACAACAACGAACACTACAACAACGAACACTACAACAACGAACACTACAACAACGAACACTACAACAACGAACACTACAACAACGAACACTACAACAACGAACACTACAACAACGAACACTACAACAACGAACACTACAACAACGAACACTACAACAACGAACACTACAACAACGAACACTACAACAACGAACACTACAACAACGAACACTACAACAACGAACACTACAACAACGAACACTACAACAACGAACACTACAACAACGAACACTACAACAACGAACACTACAACAACGAACACTACAACAACACTACAACAACGAACTACAATTACAACAACGAACACTACAACAACGAACAAACACAACAACGAACACTACAACAACGAACACTACAACAACGAACACTACAACAACGAACACTACAACAACGAACACTACAACAACGAACACTACAACAACGAACACTACAACAACGAACACACAACAAACAACAACGAACACACACAACAACGAACACTACAACAACGAACACTACAACAACGAACACTACAACAACGAACACTACAACAACGAACACTACAACAACGAACTACAACAACAACAACGAACACTACAACAACGAACACTACAACAACGAACACTACAACAACGAACACTACAACAACGAACACTACAACAACGAACACTACAACAACAACGAACACTACAACAACGAACACTACAACAACGAACACTACAACAACGAACACTACAACAACGAACACTACAACAACGAACACTACAACAACGAACAACACAACAACGAACACTACAACAACGAACACTACAACAACGAACACACAACAACGAACACTACAACAACGAACACTACAACAACGAACACCACAACAACGAACACTACAACAACGAACATCACAACAACGAACAACACAACAACAACAACGAACACTACAACAACGAACACACAACAACGAACACTACAACAACGAACACTACAACAACGAACACTACAACAACGAACACTACAACAACGAACACTACAACAACGAACACACAACAACGAAACTACAACAACGACAACAACAACGAACACATCACAACAACGAACACTACAACAACGAACATCACAACAACGAACACACAACAACGAACATACAACAACGAACACTACAACAACGAACACTACAACAACGAACACTACAACAACGAACACTACAACAACGAACACTACAACAACGAACACTACAACAACGAACACCACAACAACGAACACTACAACAACGAACACTACAACAACGAACACTACAACAACGAACACTACAACAACGAACACTACAACAACGAACACTACAACAACGAACACTACAACAACGAACACTACAACAACGAACACTACAACAACGAACACTACAACAACGAACACTACAACAACGAACATACAACAACGAACACTACAACAACGAACACAACAACGAACATCTCAACAACAACGAACACCACAACAACGAACACTACAACAACTCAACAACGAACACTACAACAACGAACACTACAACAACGAACACTACAACAACGAAACACCACAACAACGAACACTACAACAACGAACACTACAACAACGAACACTACAACAACGAACACTACAACAACGAACAACAAAACGAACACAACAACGAACACTACAACAACGAACACTACAACAACGAACAACACAACAACGAAACACAACAACGAACACCACAACAACGAACTTTACAACAACGAACACTACAACAACGAACACTACAACAACGAACACTACAACAACGACATTACAACAACGAACACTACAACAACGAACACACAACAACGAACACTACAACAACGAACACTACAACAACGAACAATACAACATTGAACACTACAACTACGAACAAAACAACAACGAACACTACAACAACGAACACTACAACAACGAACACCACAACAACGAACACCACAACAACGAAACAACAACGAACACTACAACAACGAACACCACAACAACGAACACTACAACAACGAACACTACAACAACGAACACTACAACAACGAACACTACAACAACGAACACTACAACAACGAACACTACAACAACGAACACTACAACAACGAACACTACAACAACGAACACTACAACAACGAACACTACAACAACGAACACTACAACAACGAACACTACAACAACGAACACTACAACAACGAACACTACAACAACGAACAACGAACAACGAACAACAAACGAACACTACAACAACGAACACTACAACAACGAACACTACAACAACGAACACTACAACACGAACACAACAACGAACACTACAACAACGAACACTACAACAACGAACACTACAACAACGAACACTACAACAACGAACACTACAACAACGAACACTACAACAACGAACACTACAACAACGAACACTACAACAACGAACACTACAACAACGAACACAACAACGAACACTACAACAACGAACACTACAACAACGAACACTACAACAACGAACACTACAACAACGAACAACAACAACGAACACTACAACAACGAACACTACAACAACGAACACTACAACAACGAACACTACAACAACGAACACTACAACAACGAACTACAACAACGAACACTACAACAACGAAACGAACACTACAACAACGAACACTACAACAACGAACACTACAACAACGAACACTACAACAACGAACACTACACAACGAAACGAAACAACGAACTACAACAACGAACACTACAACAACGAACACTACAACAACGAACACTACAACAACGAACACTACAACAACGAACACTACAACAACGAACACTACAACAACGAACACTACAACAACGAACACTACAACAACGAACACTACAACAACGAACACTACAACAACGAACACTACAACAACGAACACTACAACAACGAACACTACAACAACGAACACAACAACAACGAACACTACAACAACGAACACTACAACAACGAACACTACAACAACGAACACCACAACAACGAACACTACAACAACGAACACTACAACAACGAACAACAACAACGAACATCTACAACAACGAACACTACAACAACGAAACACTACAACAACGAACACTACAACAACGAACACTACAACAACGAACACTACAACAACGAACACTACAACAACGAACACTACAACAACGAACACTACAACAACGAACACTACAACAACGAACACTACAACAACGAACACTACAACAACGAACACTACAACAACGAACACTACAACAACGAACACTACAACAACGAACACTACAACAACGAACACTACAACAACGAACACAACAACGAACACTACAACAACGAACACACAACAACGAACACACAACAACGAACACTACAACAACGAACACCACAACAACGAACACTACAACAACGAACACACAACAACGAACACTACAACAACGAACACTACAACAACGAACACTACAACAACGAACACTACAACAACGACAACTACAACAACTACAACAACGAACACTACAACAACGAACACTACAACAACGAACATTACAACAACGAACACTACAACAACGAACACTACAACAACGAACACTACAACAACGAACACTACAACAACGAACACTACAACAACGAACACTACAACAACGAACACTACAACAACGAACACTACAACAACAACGAACACAACGAACACTACAACAACGAACACTACAACAACGAACACAACAACAACGAACACTACAACAACGAACACTACAACAACGAACACTACAACAACGAACACTACAACAACGAACACTACAACAACGAACACTACAACAACGAACACTACAACAACGAACACACAACAACAAACATTACAAACAAACTACAACAAACAACGAACACAACAACAACGAACACTACAACAACGAACACTACAACAACAAACAACACAACAACGAACACTACACAACAACGAACACTACAACAACGAACACAACAACAACAACGAACACTACAACAACGAACACTACAACAACGAACACTACAACAACGAACATTACAACAATGAACAACAACAACGAACACTACAACAACAACGAACACTACAACAACGAACACAACGAACACTACAACAACGAACAACAACAACGAACACACTACAACAACGAACACTACAACAACGAACACTACAACAACGAACACTACAACAACGAACACTACAACAACGAACACTACAACAACGAACACTACAACAACGAACACTACAACAACGAACACACAACAACGAACACTACAACAACGAACACTACAACAACGAACACTACAACAACGAACACTACAACAACGAACACTACAACAACGAACACTACAACAACGAACACTACAACAACGAACACTACAACAACGAACACTACAACAACGAACACTACAACAACGAACACTACAACAACGAACACTACAACAACGAACACTACAACAACGAACACTACAACAACGAACACTACAACAACGAACACTACAACAACGAAACACTACAACAACGAACACTACAACAACGAACACTACAACAACGAACACCACAACAACGAACACGAAACAACAACGAACATCACAACAACGAACTACAACAACGAACATCTCAACAACGAACACTACAACAACGAACACTACAACAACGAACACTACAACAACGAACACTACAACAACGAACATCACAACAACGAACACTACAACAACGAACACTACAACAACGAACACTACAACAACGAACAACAACGAACAACAACAACGAACACCACAACAACGAACACTACAACAACGAACACTACAACAACGAAACGAACAACGAACTACAACAACGAACACTACAACAACGAACACTACAACAACGAACATCACAACAACGAACACTACAACAACGAACATACAACAACACACAACGAACACTACAACAACGAACACGAACACAAAACGAACACTACAACAACGAACACTACAACAACGAAACACAACAACAACAACGAACACTACAACAACGAACACTACAACAACGAACACTACAACAACAAACACCACAACAACGAACTTTACAACAACGAACACCACAACAACGAACAATACAACAACGAACACCACAACAACGAACACCACAACAACGAACTTTACAACAACGAACACTCAACAACGAACAACAAACACTACAACAACGAACATTACAACAACGAACACCACAACAACGAACACCACAACAACGAACACCAACACAACGAACACTACAACAACGAACACTACAACAACGAACACTACAACAACGAACACTACAACAACGAACACTACAACAACGAACACTACAACAACGAACACTACAACAACGAACACTACAACAACGAACACTACAACAACGAACACTACAACAACGAACACTACAACAACGAACACCACAACAACGAACACACAACAACAACAACAACAACGAACACAACAACGAACAACAACAACGAACACTACAACAACGAACACTACAACAACGAACACTACAACAACGAACACTACAACAACGAACATTACAACAACGAACACTACAACAACGAACACTACAACAACGAACACTACAACAACGAACACTAACAACGAACACACAACAACGAACACTACAACAACGAACACTACAACAACACAACAACGAACACCACAACAACGAACATCTACAACAACGAACACTACAACAACGAACACTACAACAACGAACACTACAACAACGAAACACAACAACAACGAACATACAACAACGAAACAACAACTACAACAACGAACACGAACACAACAACGAACACTACAACAACGAACACTACAACAACGAACACCACAACAACGAACACTACAACAACGAACACTACAACAACGAACACTACAACAACGAACACCACAACAACGAACATCACAACAACGAACACTACAACAACGAACACTACAACAACGAACACTACAACAACGAACAACGAACAACACAACAACGAACACTACAACAACGAACACTACAACAACGAACACACAACAACGAACACTACAACAACGAACATCACAACAACGAACACTACAACAACGAACACAACGAACAACAACGAACACTACAACAAACTACAACAACGAACACTACAACAACGAACACTACAACAACGAACACTACAACAACGAACAACTACAACAACGAACACTACAACAACGAACACCACAACAACGAACACTACAACAACGAACAACAAACAACAACAACAACAACAAACACCACAACAACGAACATTACAACAACGAACACTACAACAACGAACACTACAACAACGAACACCACAACAACGAACACTACAACAACGAACATCACAACAACGAACACTACAACAACGAACACTACAACAACGAACACTACAACAACACAACAACAACAACAACAACGAACACTACAACAACGAACACTACAACAACGAACACTACAACAACGAACACTACAACAACGAACACCACAACAACGAACTTTACAACAACGAACACTACAACAACGAACATTACAACAACGAACATACAACAACGAAACTACAACAACGAACACAACAACGAACACTACAACAACGAACACTACAACAACGAACACTACAACAACGAACAATACAACATTGAACACTACAACAACGAACACTACAACAACGAACACTACAACAACGAACACTACAACAACGAACACCACAACAACGAACACTACAACAACGAACACTACAACAACGAACACTACAACAACGAACACTACAACAACGAACACTACAACAACGAACACTACAACAACGAACACTACAAACAACACTACACAACAACGAACACAACAACGAACACTACAACAACGAACACTACAACAACGAACACTACAACAACGAACACTACAACAACGAACACTACAACAACGAACACTACAACAACGAACACTACAACAACGAACACTACAACAACAACGAACACTACAACAACGAACACAACAACAACAACAACAACGAACACTACAACAACGAACACTACAACAACGAACACTACAACAACGAACACAACAACGAACACAACAACGAACACTACAACAACGAACACTACAACAACGAACACTACAACAACGAACACTACAACAACGAACACTACAACAACGAACACTACAACAACGAACACTACAACAACGAACACTACAACAACGAACACTACAACAACGAACACTACAACAACGAACACTACAACAACGAACACTACAACAACGAACACTACAACAACGAACACTACAACAACGAACAACAACAACGAACACTACAACAACGAACACTACAACAACGAACAACAACGAACACTACAACAACGAACACTACAACAACGAAACGAACACTACAACAACGAACACTACAACAACGAACACTACAACAACGAACACAACGAACACTACAACAACGAACACTACAACAACGAACACTACAACAACGAACACTACAACAACGAACACTACAACAACGAACACTACAACAACGAACACTACAACAACGAACACTACAACAACGAACACACAACAACGAACACTACAACAAAACACTACAACAACGAACACTACAACAACGAACACTACAACAACGAACACTACAACAACGAACAACACAACAACGACGAACAACGAACGAACACAACAACGAACACTACAACAACGAACACTACAACAACGAACACTACAACAACGAACACTACAACAACGAACACTACAACAACGAACACTACAACAACGAACACTACAACAACGAACACTACAACAACGAACACAACGAACAACAACGAACACCACAACAACGAACACTACAACAACGAACACTACAACAACGAACACTACAACAACGAACATACAACAACAAACGAACACTACAACAACGAACACTACAACAACGAACACTACAACAACGAACACTACAACAACGAACACTACAACAACGAACACTACAACAACGAACAACGAACGAACACTACAACAACGAACACTACAACAACGAACACTACAACAACGAACACTACAACAACGAACACTACAACAACGAACACTACAACAACGAAACACAACGAACAACAACGAACACTACAACAACGAACACTACAACAACGAACACTACAACAACGAACACTACAACAACGAACACTACAACAACGAACACTACAACAACGAACACTACAACAACGAAACACTACAACAACGAACATACACAACAACGAACACTACAACAACGAACACTACAACAACGAACACTACAACAACGAACACTACAACAACGAACAACAACAACGAACACTACAACAACGAACACACTACAACAACGAACACTACACAAACACTACAACAACGAACACTACAACAACAACGAAACACTACAACAACGAACACTACAACAACGAACACTACAACAACGAACACTACAACAACGAACACTACAACAACGAACACTACAACAACGAACACTACAACAACGAACACTACAACAACGAACACTACAACAACGAACACTACAACAACAACGAACACGAACACAACAACGAACACTACAACAACGAACACTACAACAACGAACACTACAACAACGAACACTACAACAACGAACACTACAACAACGAAACACAACAACAACGAACACGAACACCACAACAACGAACACTACAACAACGAACACTACAACAACGAACACTACAACAACGAACACTACAACAACGAACACTACAACAACGAACACTACAACAACGAACACTACAACAACGAACACTACAACAACGAACACTACAACAACGAACACTACAACAACGAACACTACAACAACGAACACACTACAACAACTACAAACAACACAACAACGAACACTACAACAACGAACGAACAACAACGAACACTACAACAACGAACACTACAACAAACGAACACTACAACAACGAACACTACAACAACGAACACTACAACAACGAACACTACAACAACGAACACTACAACAACGAACAACAACAACGAACACAACAACGAACACTACAACAACGAACACTACAACAACGAACACTACAACAACGAACACTACAACAACGAACACTACAACAACGAACACTACAACAACGAACACTACAACAACGAACACCACAACAACGAACACAACAACGAAACAACGAACACTACAACAACGAACACTACAACAACGAACACTACAACAACGAACACTACAACAACGAACACTACAACAACGAACACTACAACAACGAACACTACAACAACGAACACTACAACAACGAACACTACAACAACGAACACTACAACAACGAACACTACAACAACGAACACTACAACAACGAACACTACAACAACGAACACTACAACAACGAACACTACAACAACGAACACTACAACAACGAACACTACAACAACGAACACTACAACAACGAACACTACAACAACGAACACTACAACAACGAACACAACAACAACGAACACTACAACAACGAACACTACAACAACGAACACTACAACAACGAACACTACAACAACGAACACTACAACAACGAACACTACAACAACGAACACTACAACAACGAACACTACAACAACGAACACTACAACAACGAACACTACAACAACGAACACTACAACAACGAACACTACAACAACGAACACTACAACAACGAACACTACAACAACGAACACTACAACAACGAACACTACAACAACGAACAACGAACACAACAACGAACACTACAACAACGAACACTACAACAACGAACACTACAACAACGAACACTACAACAACGAACACTACAACAACGAACACTACAACAACGAACATCACAACAACGAACACTACAACAACGAACACTACAACAACGAACACTACAACAACGAACACTACAACAACGAACATCACAACAACGAACATCACAACAACGAACACTACAACAACGAACACTACAACAACGAACACCACAACAACGAACACTACAACAACGAACAACAACACACGAACACTACAACAACGAACACTACAACAACGAACACTACAACAACGAACACTACAACAACGAACACTACAACAACGAACACACAACAACGAACACTACAACAACGAACACTACAACAACGAACACTACAACAACGAACACTACAACAACGAACACTACAACAACGAACACTACAACAACGAACACTACAACAACGAACACTACAACAACGAACACAACAACAACAACGAAACTTTACAACAACGAACACTACAACAACGAACACTACAACAACGAACACTACAACAACGAACACTACAACAACGAACATTACAACAACGAACACTACAACAACGAACACTACAACAACGAACACTACAACAACGAACACTACAACAACGAACACAACAAACGAACACTACAACAACGAACACTACAACAACGAACACTACAACAACGAACACCACAACAACGAACACTACAACAACGAACACTACAACAACGAACACCACAACAACGAACACTACAACAACGAACACTACAACAACGAACACTACAACAACGAACACACAACAACGAACACTACAACAACGAACACTACAACAACGAACACTACAACAACGAACACTACAACAACGAACACTACAACAACGAACACTACAACAACGAACACTACAACAACGAAACGAACAACGAACAACAACGAACACTACAACAACGAACACTACAACAACGAACAACAACAACGAACACTACAACAACGAACACTACAACAACGAACAACGAACAACGAACAACAACGAACACTACAACAACGAACACTACAACAACGAACACTACAACAACGAACACTACAACAACGAACACTACAACAACGAACACTACAACAACGAACACTACAACAACGAACACTACAACAACGAACACTACAACAACGAACACTACAACAACGAACACTACAACAACGAACACTACAACAACGAACACTACAACAACGAACACTACAACAACGAACACTACAACAACGAACACTACAACAACGAACACTACAACAACGAACACAACAACAACGAACACTACAACAACGAACACTACAACAACGAACACTACAACAACGAACACTACAACAACGAACACTACAACAACGAACACTACAACAACAACTACAACAACGAACAACAACAACGAACACTACAACAACGAACAACAACAACGAACAACAACGAACACTACAACAACGAACACTACAACAACGAACACTACAACAACGAACACTACAACAACGAACACTACAACAACGAACACTACAACAACGAACACTACAACAACGAACACTACAACAACGAACACTACAACAACGAACACTACAACAACGAACACTACAACAACGAACACTACAACAACGAACACTACAACAACGAACACTACAACAACGAACACTACAACAACGAACACTACAACAACGAACACTACAACAACGAACACTACAACAACGAACACTACAACAACGAACACTACAACAACGAACACTACAACAACGAACATCTACAACAACGAACACTACAACAACGAACACTACAACAACGAACACTACAACAACGAACACACAACAACGAACACTACAACAACGAAACTACAACAACGAACACTACAACAACGAACACTACAACAACGAACACTACAACAACGAACACCACAACAACGAACACTACAACAACGAACATCACAACAACGAACACTACAACAACGAACACTACAACAACGAACACTACAACAACGAACACTACAACAACGAACACTACAACAACGAACACTACAACAACGAACATCACAACAACGAACACTACAACAACGAACACCACAACAACGAACACTACAACAACAACGACACTTACAACAACGAACACTACAACAACGAACACTACAACAACGAACACTACAACAACGAACACTACAACAACGAACACTACAACAACGAACACTACAACAACGAACACTACAACAACGAACACTACAACACGAACACTACAACAACGAACGAACTACAACAACGAACACTACAACAACGAACACTACAACAACGAACACCACAACAACGAACACCACAACAACGAACACTACAACAACGAACACCACAACAACGAACACTACAACAACGAACACACAACAACAACGAAACACTACAACAACGAACACTACAACAACGAACACTACAACAACGAACACTACAACAACGAACACTACAACAACGAACACTACAACAACGAACACTACAACAACGAACACTACAACAACGAACATTACAACAACGAACACTACAACAACGAACACTACAACAACGAACACTACAACAACGAACACTACAACAACGAACACTACAACAACGAACACTACAACAACGAACACTACAACAACGAACATTACAACAACGAACACTACAACAACGAACACTACAACAACGAACACTACAACAACGAACACTACAACAACGAACACTACAACAACGAACTACAACAACGAACACTACAACGAACACTACAACAACGAACACTACAACAACGAACACTACAACAACGAACATTACAACAACGAACACTACAACAACGAACACTACAACAACGAACACTACAACAACGAACACTACAACAACGAACATTACAACAACGAACACTACAACAACGAACACTACAACAACGAACACTACAACAACGAACACTACAACAACGAACACTACAACAACGAACACTACAACAACGAACACTACAACAACGAACACTACAACAACGAACACTACAACAACGAACACTACAACGAACACTACAACAACGAACAACAACGAACACTACACAACAACGAACACTACAACAACGAACACTACAACAACGAACACTACAACAACGAACACTACAACAACGAACACTACAACAACGAACACTACAACAACGAACACTACAACAACGAACACTACAACAACGAACACTACAACAACAACTACAACAACGAACTACAACAACGAACACTACAACACGAAACAACGAACGAACACTACAACAACGAACACTACAACAACGAACACTACAACAACGAACACTACAACAACGAACACTACAACAACGAACACTACAACAACGAACACTACAACAACGAACACTACAACAACGAACACTACAACAACGAACACCACAACAACGAACACTACAACAACGAACACCACAACAACGAACACTACAACAACGAACACCACAACAACGAACACTACAACAACGAACACTACAACAACTACAAAACGAACACTACAACAACGAACACTACAACAACGAACACTACAACAACGAACACTACAACAACGAACACTACAACAACGAACACTACAACAACGAACACTACAACAACGAACACTACAACAACAACGAACACGAACACTACAACAACGAACACTACAACAACGAACACTACAACAACGAACACTACAACAACGAACACTACAACAACGAACACTACAACAACGAACATCTACAACAACGAACATCAACAACAACGAACATCTACAACAACGAACACTACAACAACACTACAACAACGAACTACAACAACGAACACAACACAACAACGAACATCTACAACAACGACGAACACTACAACAACGAACACTACACAACGAACGACAACAACGAACAACAACGAACATCTCAACAACGAACACCACAACAATGAACACTACAACAACGAAAATCACAACAACGAACACTACAACAACGAACACTACAACAACGAACACTACAACAACGAACACTACAACAACGAACACCACAACAACGAACACTACAACAACGAACATCACAACAACGAACACTACAACAACGAACACTACAACAACGAACACTACAACAACGAAACACAACAACGAACACTACAAACACTACAACAACGAACATTACAACAACGAACACACAACAACGAACATTACAACAACGAACACTACAACAACGAACACTACAACAACGAACACTACAACAACGAACACTACAACAACGAACACTACAACAACGAACACTACAACAACGAACACTACAACAACGAACACTACAACAACGAACACTACAACAACAACGAACAACAACAACAACAACAACGAACACTACAACAACGAACACTACAACAACGAACACTACAACAACGAACACTACAACAACGAACACTACAACAACGAACACTACAACAACAACGAACACTACAACAACGAACACTACAACAACGAACACCACAACAACGAACACTACAACAACGAACACTACAACAACGAACATCACAACAACGAACACTACAACAACGAACACTACAACAACGAACACTACAACAACGAACACTACAACAACGAACACTACAACAACGAACACTACAACAACAACACAACAACAACGAACACTACAACAACGAACACTACAACAACGAACACTACAACAACGAACACTACAACAACGAACACTACAACAACGAACACACAACAACGAACACTACAACAACGAACACTACAACAACGAACACTACAACAACGAACACTACAACAACGAACACTACAACAACGAACACTACAACAACGAACACTACAACAACGAACACTACAACAACGAACACTACAACAACGAACACTACAACAACGAACACTACAACAACGAACACTACAACAACGAACACTACAACAACGAACACTACAACAACGAACACTACAACAACGAACACTACAACAACTTGAACACTACAACAACGAACACTACAACAACGAACACTACAACAACAACAACAAACACTACAACAACGAACACTACAACAACAACGAACGAACACTACAACAACGAACACTACAACAACGAACACTACAACAACGAACACTACAACAACGAACACTACAACAACGAACACTACAACAACGAACACCACAACAACGAACACCACAACAACGAACACTACAACAACGAACACTACAACAACGAACACTACAACAACGAACATCTCAACAACGAACATCACAACAACGAACACTACAACAACGAACACTACAACAACGAACACTACAACAACGAACACTACAACAACGAACATTAACAACGAACACACAACAACGAACACTACAACAACGAACACTACAACAACGAACATTACAACAACGAACACCACACAAAAACGACAACATTACAACAACGAACAACGAACATTACAACGAACGAACTTACAACAACGAAACGAACACTACAACAACGAACAATACAACAATGAACACTACAACAACGAACAAAACAACAACGAACACTACAACAACGAACACTACAACAACGAACACTACAACAACGAACACTACAACAACGAACACTACAACAACGAACGAACAACAACATTACAACAACGAACACTACAACAACGAACACTACAACAACGAACACTACACACAACGAACACTACAACAACGAACACTACAACAACGAACACTACAACAACGAACACTACAACAACGAACACTACAACAACGAACACTACAACAACGAACGTTACAACAACGAAACTACAACAACGAACATTACAACAACGAACACTACAACAACGAACACTACAACAACAACACTACAACGAACACAACAACGAACACTACAACAACGAACACTACAACAACGAACAACAACAACAACAACAACACTACAACAACGAACACTACAACAACGAACACTACAACAACGAACATTACAACAACGAACACTACAACACGAACACTACAACAACGAACATTACAACAATGAACACAACAACGAACACTACAACAACGAACACTACAACAACGACACTACAACAACGAACAACACTACAACAACGAACACTACAACAACGAACACTACAACAACGAACACTACAACAACGAACACTACAACAACGAACACTACAACAACGAACACTACAACAACGAACACTACAACAACGAACACTACAACAACGAACACTACAACAACGAACACTACAACAACGAACACTACAACAACGAACACTACAACAACGAACACTACAACAACGAACACTACAACAACGAACACTACAACAACGAACACTACAACAACGAACACTACAACAACGAACACTACAACAACGAACACTACAACGAACACTACAACAACGAACACTACAACAACGAACACTACAACAACGAACACTACAACAACGAACACTACAACAACGAACTACAACAACGAACACTACAACAACGAACACTAACACTACAACAACGAACACTACAACAACGAACACTACAAAAACAAACACTACAACAACGAACACTACAACAACGAACACTACAACAACGAACACTACAACAACGAACACTACAACAACAAACACAACACAACAACGAACACTACAACAACGAACACTACAAAAACAAACACTACAACAACGAACATTACAACAACGAACACTACAACAACGAACACTACAACAACGAACACTACAACAACGAACACCACAACAACGAACATACAACAACGAACACTACAACAACGAACACTACAACAACGAACACTACAACAACGAACACTACAACAACGAACAAACTACAACAACGAACACCACAACAACGAACACTACAACAACGAACACTACAACAACGAACACTACAACAACGAACACTACAACAACGAACACTACAACAACGAACACTACAACAACGAACACTACAACAACGAACACTACAACAATGAACACTACAACAACGAACACTACAACAACGAACACTACAACAACGAACACTACAACAACGAACATTACAACAACGAACACTACAACAACGAACATTACAACAACGAACATTACAACAACGAACACTACAACAACGAACACTACAACAACGAACACTACAACAACGAACATTACAACAACGAACACTACAACAACGAACACACAACAACAACTACAACAACACCACAACAACGAACACCACAACAACGAACACTACAACAACGAACACCACAACAACGAACACTACAACAACGAACACTACAACAACGAACACTACAACAACGAACACTACAACAACGAACACCACAACAACGAACACTACAACAACGAACATCTCAACAACGAACACTCAACAACGAACACTACAACAACGAACACTACAACAACGAACACCACAACAACGAACATCACAACAACGAACACCACAACAACGAACATCACAACAACGAACACTACAACAACGAACATCTCAACAACGAACACACTACAACAACGAACACAACGAACAACAACGAACATCTCAACAACGAACACTACAACAATGAACACTACAACAACGAACACCACAACAACGAACATCTCAACAACGAACACTACAACAACGAACACCACAACAACGAACATCACAACAACGAACATCTCAACAACGAACACTACAACAACGAACACTACAACAACGAACACCACAACAACGAACACTACAACAACGAACACCACAACAACGAACACTACAACAACGAACACTACAACAACGAACACTACAAACAACGAACACTACAACAACGAACCTTAACAACAAACACCACAACAACGAATTTACAACAACGAACACAACAACGAACACCACAACAACGAACACTACAACAACGAACACCACAACAACGAACTCCACAACAACGAACTTTACAACAACGAACACCTCAACAACGAACATTACAACAACGAACATCACAAAAACGACCATTACAACAACGAACACCACAACAAAGAACACTACAATAATTAACACTACAACAACGAACAATACAACATTGAACACTACAACAACGAACAAAACAACAACGAACACTACAACACCGAACACTACAACAACGAACACCACAACAACGAACACAACAACAACGAACACTAGAACAACGAACACCACAACAACGAAAATTACAACAATGAATACTATAACAACTAACATTACAACAAAGAACACTACAACTACGAACGCTACAACAACGAACACTACAACAACGAACACCACAACAACGAACACTACAACAACGAACACTACAACAACGAACGCTACAACAACGAACACTACAACAACGAACACTACAACAACGAACACTACAACAACAACACTACAACAACGAACACTACAACAACGAACACTACAACAACGAACACTACAACAACGAACACTACAACAACGAACACTACAACAACGAACACTACAACAACGAACACTACAACAACGAACATTACAACAACGAACACTACAACAACGAACATTACAACAACGAACACTACAACAACGAACACTACAACAACGAACACTACAACAACGAACACTACAACAACGAACACTACAACAACGAACACCACACAATGAACACTACAACAACGAAAATCACAACAACGAACACTACAACAACGAACACTACAACAACGAAAACTACAACAACGAACACTACAACAACGAACATCACAACAACGAACATTACAACAACGAACACCACAACAACGAACACTACAACAACGAACACTACAACAACGAACACTACAACAACGAACACTACAACAACGAACACTACAACAACGAACACTACAACAACGAACACAACAACAACAACGAACACCACAACAACGAACATTACAACAACGAACACTACAACAACGAACACTACAACAACGAACACTACAACAACGAACACTACAACAACGAACACTACAACAACGAACACTACAACAACGAACACTACAACAACGAACACTACAACAACGAACACTACAACAACGAACAGTTACAACAACGAACACCACAACAACGAACATTACAACAATGAACACTACAACAACGAACACTACAACAACGAACACTACAACAACGAACACTACAACAACAAACACTACAACAACGAACACTACAACAACGAACACTACAACAACGAACACTACAACAACGAACATTACAACAACGAACACTACAACAACAAACACTACAACAACGAACACTACAACAACGAACACTACAACAACACACTAAACAACACTACAACAACGAACACTACAACAACGAACACTACAACAACGAACACTACAACAACGAACACTACAACAACGAACACTACAACAACGAACACTACAACAACGAACACTACAACAACGAACACTACAACAACGAACACTACAACAACGAACACTACAACAACGAACACTACAACAACGAACATTACAACAACGAACACTACAACAATGAACACTACAACAACGAACACTACAACAACGAACACTACAACAACGAACACTACAACAACGAACACTACAACAACGAACACTACAACAACGAACACTACAACAACGAACACTACAACAACGAACACTACAACAACGAACACTACAACAACGAACACCACAACAACGAACACTACAACAACGAACACTACACAACAACGAACACTACAACAACGAACACTACAACAACGAACACTACAACAACGAACACTACAACAACGAACACTACAACAACGAACACTACAACAACGAACACTACAACAACGAACACTACAACAACGAACACTACAACAACGAACACTACAACAACGAACACTACAACAACGAACACTACAACAACGAACACTACAACAACGAACACTACAACAACGAACACTACAACAACGAACACTACAACAACGAACACTACAACAACGAACACTACAACAACGAACACTACAACAACGAACACTACAACAACGAACACTACAACAACGAACACTACAACAACGAACACTACAACAACGAACACTACAACAACGAACACTACAACAACGAACACTACAACAACGAACACTACAACAACGAACACTACAACAACGAACACTACAACAACGAACACTACAACAACGAACACTACAACAACGAACACTACAACAACGAACACTACAACAACGAACACTACAACAACGAACACTACAACAACGAACACTACAACAACGAACACTACAACAACGAACACTACAACAACGAACACTACAACAACGAACACTACAACAACGAACACTACAACAACGAACACTACAACAACGAACATCACAACAACGAACATCTACAACAACGAACATCTACAACAACGAACACTACAACAACGAACACTACAACAACGAACACTACAACAACGAACACTACAACAACGAAACACTACAACAACGAACACTACAACAACGAACACTACAACAACGAACACTACAACAACGAACACTACAACAACGAACACTACAACAACGAACACTACAACAACGAACACTACAACAACGAACACTACAACAACAACAACAACACTACAACAACGAAACATACAACAACGAACAACAACAACGAACACTACGAAACAACGAACACTACAACAACGAACAACAACAACGAACAACAACGAACACTACAACAACGAACACTACAACAACGAACACTACAACAACGAACACCACAACAACGAACACTACAACAACAACAACGAACACACAACAACGAACACTACAACAACGAACACTACAACAACGAACACTACAACAACGAACACTACAACAACGAACACTACAACAACGAACACTACAACAACGAACGAACACTACAACAACGAACACTACAACAACGAACAACAACGAACACTACAACAACGAACACTACAACAACGAACACTACAACAACGAACAACAACGAACACAACAACAACGAACACAACAACAACGAACACTACAACAACGAACACACAACAACGAACAACAACGAACACTACAACAACGAACACTACAACAACGAACACTACAACAACGAACACTACAACAACGAACACTACAACAACGAACACTACAACAACGAACACACAACAACAACAACGAACATCACAACAACGAACACTCACAACAACGAACACTACAACAACGAACACCACAACAACGAACACTACAACAACGAACACTACAACAACGAACACTACAACAACGAACACTACAACAACGAACACTACAACAACGAACACTACAACAACGAACACTACAACAACGAACACTACAACAACGAACACTACAACAACGAACACTACAACAACGAACACTACAACAACGAACACTACAACAACGAACACTACAACAACGAACACTACAACAACGAACACTACAACAACGAACACTACAACAACGAACACTACAACAACGAACACTACAACAACGAACACTACAACAACGAACACTACAACAACGAACACTACAACAACGAACACTACAACAACGAACACTACAACAACGAACACTACAACAACGAACACTACAACAACGAACACTACAACAACGAACACTACAACAACGAACACTACAACAACGAACACTACAACAACGAACACTACAACAACGAACACTACAACAACGAACACTACAACAACGAACACTACAACTACGAACACAACAACGAACACCACAACAACGAACTTTACAACAACGAACATCTACAACAACGAACATCTCAACAACGAACACTACAACAACGAACACTACAACAACGAACACTACAACAACGAACACTACAACAACGAACACCACAACAACGAACAACAACAACGAACAACAACAATGAACAACAATCTCAACAACGAACATCTACAACAACGAACACTACAACAACGAACACTACAACAACGAACACTACAACAACGAACACTACAACAACGAACACTACAACAACGAACACTACAACAACGAACACTACAACAACGAACACTACAACAACGAACACTACAACAACGAACACCACAACAACGAACACTACAACAACGAACACTACAACAACGAACATCACAACAACGAACACTACAACAACGAACAAACAACAACGAAAACTACAACAACGAACACTACAACAACGAACACTACAACACTACGAAAACCTTAACAACAAACACCACAACAACGAACTTTACAACAACGAACACCACAACAACGAACAATACAACAACGAACACCACAACAACGAACTCCACAACAACGAACTTTACAACAACGAACACCTCAACAACGAACATTACAACAACGAACATCACAACAACGAACACCACAACAACGAACACTACAACAACGAACACTACAATAACGAACACTACAACAACGAACACAATACAACACACTACAACAACGAACACAACAACAACGAAACAACAACGAACACTACAACAACGAACACTACAACAACGAACACCACAACAACGAACACTACAACAACGAACACTACAACAACGAACACCACAACAACGAAAAATACAACAACGAACACTACAACAACGAACATTACAACAACGAACACCACAACAACGAACACTACAACAACGAACACTACAACAACGAACACTACAACAACGAACACTACAACAACGAACATTACAACAACGAACACCACAACAACGAACATTACAACAACGAACACTACAACAACGAACACTACAACAACGAACAACAACAACAACAACGAACACTACAACAACGAACACTACAACAACGAACACTACAACAACGAACACTACAACAACGAACACTACAACAATGAACACTACAACAACGAACATTACAACAATGAACACTACAACAACGAACACTACAACAACGAACAGTACAACAACGAACACTACAACAACGAAACACTACAACAACAATGAACACTACAACAACGAACATCACAACAACGAACACTACAACAACGAACACTACAACGAACGAAAACAACGAACAACAACGAACACTACAACAACGAACATCACAACAACGAACATTACAACAACGAACACTACAACAACGAACACTACAACAACGAACACTACAACAACGAACACTACAACAACGAACACTACAACAACGAACACTACAACAACGAACACCACAACAACGAACACTACAACAACGAACACCACAACAACGAACACTACAACAACGAACACCACAACAACGAACATTACAACAACGAACACCACAACAACGAACACTACAACAACGAACACTACAACAACGAACACTACAACAACGAACACTACAACAACGAACACTACAACAACGAACACTACCAAAACGAACACCACAACAACGAACACTACAACAACGAACACTAAAACAAGGAACACTACAACAACGAACACTATAAGAACATACACTACAACAACGAACATTACAACAACAAACACTACAACAACGAACATTACAACAATGAACACTACAAGAACGAACACTACAACAACGAACATTACAACAACGAACACTACAACAACGAACACTACAACAACGAACACTACAACAACGAACACTACAACAACGAACACTACAACAACGAACACTACAACAACGAACATTACAACAACGAACACTACAACAACGAACTATACAACAACGAACACTAGAACAACGAACACTACAACAACGAACATTACAACAACGAACACTACAACAACGAACACTACAACAAAGAACACTACAACAACGAACACTACAACAACGAACACTACAACAACGAACACTACAACAACGAACACTACAACAACGAACACTACAACAATGAACACTACAACAACGAACACTACAACAACGAACACTACAACAACGAACACTACAACAACGAACATTACAACAATGAACACTACAACAACGAACACTACAACAACGAAACACAACGAACAACAACGAACACTACAACAATGAACACTACAACAACGAAAATCACAACAACGAACACTACAACAACGAACACTACAACAACGAACACTACAACAACGAACACTACAACAACGAACCTCTCAACAACGAACACTACAACAACGAACACTACAACAACGAACATCACAACAACGAACACCACAACAACGAACACTACAACAACGAACACTACAACAACGAACATCTCAACAACGAACATCTCAACAACGAACGTCTCAACACAACATCTCAACGACGAACACTACAACAACGAACACTACAACAACGAACACCACAACAACGAACACTACAACAACGAACATTACAACAACGAACACTACAACAACGAACATCTCAACAACGAACATCTACAACAACGAACACTACAACAACGAACACTACAACAACGAACACCACAACAACGAACACTACAACAACGAACACTACAACAACGAACATCTACAACAACGAACACTACAACAACGAACACTACAACAACAACGAACACAACAACAACGAACACTACAACAACGAACACCACAACAACGAACACTACAACAACGAACAACAACAACGAACACTACAACAACGAACACTACAACAACGAACACTCAACAACGAACACTACAACAACGAACAACAAACAACAACGAACATCTCAACAACGAACACTACAACAACGAACATCACAACAACGAACACTACAACAACGAACATCTCAACAACGAACATCTCAACAACGAACACTACAACAACGAACACTACAACAACGAACACCACAACAACGAACACCACAACAATGAACACTACAACAACGAACATCACAACAACGAACACTACAACAACGAACACCACAACAACGAACACTACAACAACGAACATCTCAACAACGAACATACAACAACGAACACTACAACAACGAACACTACAACAACGAACACCACAACAACGAACATATCAACAACGAACATCTCAACAACGAACGTTTACAAAAACGAACACGAACACTACAACTACGAACACTACAACAACGAACACTACAACAACGAACACCACAACAACGAACACTACAACAACGAACACTACAACAACGAACACTACAACAACGAACATTACAACAACGAACACTACAACAACGAACATCTCAACAACAAACACTACAAAAACGAACACTACAACAAACAACACAACAACAATGAACACAATGAACACTACAACAACGAAAATCAACAACAACGAACACTACAACAACGAACACTACAACAACGAACACTACAACAACGAACATTACAACAACGAACACAACAACAACGAACATTACAACAACGAACACTACAACAACGAACACTACAACAACGAACACTACAACAACGAACACTAAAAACAACGAACACTACAACAACGAACACTACAACAACGAACACTCCAACAACGAACACACAAAACGAACACTACAACAACGAACACTACAACAACGAACACTACAACAACGAACACTACAACAACGAACACTACAACAACAACAACAACAACGAACACACAACAACGAACACTACAACAACGAACACTACAACAACGAACACTACAACAACGAACACCACAACAACGAACACCACAACAACGAACATCTCAACAACGAACATACAACAACGAACACTACAACAACGAACACTACAACAACGAACATCACAACAACGAACATTACAACAACGACCACCACAACAACACATCTCAACATCTCTCAACAACGAACATCTCAACAACGAACACTACAACAACGAATATCTCAACAACGAACATCTACAACAACGAACACTACAACAACGAACACTACAACAACGAACACTACAACAACGAACACTACAACAACGAACACTACAACAACGAACACTACAACAACGAACACTACAACAACGAACACCATACACAACGAACACCACAACAACGAACACTACAACAACGAACACTACAACAACGAACACAACAACAACACTACAACATCGAACACAACAACGAAACCACAACAACGAACACTACAACAACGAACACTACAACAACGAACACTACAACAACGAACACCACAACAACGAACATCTCAACAACGAACACTACAACAACGAACACTACAACAACGAACATCACAACAACGAACATCTCAACAACGAACACTCAACAACGAACACTACAACAACGAACACTACAACAACGAACACTACAACAACGAACACTACAACAACGAACACTACAACAACGAACACTACAACAACGAACACACACCACAACGAACACCACAACAACGAACACTACAACAACGAACACTACAACAACAAACACTACAACAACGAACATCTCAACAACGAACACTACAACAACGAACACTACAACAACGAACACTACAACAACGAACATTACAACAATGAACACTACAACAACGAACACTACAACAACGAACACCACAACAACGAACACCACAACAACGAACACTACAACAACGAACACTACAACAACGAACACTACAACAACGAACACTACAACAACGAACACTACAACTACGAACATCTCAACAACAAACACCACAACAACGAACTTTACAACAACGAACATCTCAACAACGAACATCTCAACAACGAACATCTCAACAACGAACACTACAACAACGAACACTACAACAACGAACATCACAACAACGAACACCACAACAACGAACATCACAACAACGAACACCACAACAACGAACATCACAACAACGAACATCTCAACAACGAACGTCTCAACAACGAACATCTCAACAACGAACACTACAACAACGAACACTACAACAACGAACACCACAACAACGAACAACTCAACAACGAACACTACAACAACGAACACCACAAAAACGAACATCACAACAACGAACATCTACAACAACGAACACTACAACAACGAACACTACAACAACGAAACAACCACAACAACGAACATTACAACAACGAACATCTACAACAACGAACACAACGAACAACAACGAACACTA
>NW_025564841.1:0-12500 GCF_020424385.1 Procambarus clarkii
AGACCTAATATGGAGTGGCTCTATGTGGCACTCTGCTTCTGATTTTCTTATCTGATTGCCCTACATAGGCGGCTACTTTACTGTAAATGAACATGATCATAGGGGTACATAATAGATACCTATCTTCACTGTTTTTCGACTGCTACCACTCACACCTCGGATGACCTAATGTGGAGTGGCTGTATGTGGCACTTCGCTTCTGATTTTCTTATCTGATTGCCCTACATAGATGGCTACTTTACTGTATAGATGAACATGATCATAGCGGTACATAATAGATACCTATCTTCACTGTTTTTCGACTGCTACCACTCACACCTTGGGTGACCTAATATGGAGTGGCACTATGTGGCACTCCGCTTCTGATTTTCTTATCTGATTGCCATACATAGGTGGGTGTATCTGTCACCAAAATATCTACTAGCTAACACTAAATCTAAAATATTATTTTCCCGCGTTGGTTCCTTAATGTGTTGCGTAAGAAAGCAATCGTCAATTAATTCTAGAAAATCTTCTGCTTCATTATTCCCTGTTTTGTTCAACCAGTTTATTCCACTTAAATTAAAGTCACCCATGACATAAATACTGTTAGATCTAGATGCTCTAGATATTTCATCCCATAGATGCTTTGCTTCCATTCTGTCTAAATTTGGTGGCCTATATATAACTCCTATTATAATATTATTTGTTTTTTTGTTTAATTCTATCCAAATAGTTTCTGTGTGTGGCTTAGACTTGATTCCCTCTTTGAGACTACATTTCAAATTGTCCCTAACGTATATGGCTACTCCCCCTCCTCGTCTAATATATCTATCTGTGTGAAATAGTTTAAATCCATTTATTTGATATTCAGCTAATAGTTCTCTATTTTCTACATTCATCCACATTTCGGTAAGTGCGATAATATCTATTTTTTCTGTGCAGACAAGGGCATTTAATTCGTTTATTTTATTTCTTAGACTTCTACTGTTAGTGTAATATACCCTAAGTGAATTGTTATTTTGAGGCCCTTCAATTTCCCTGATCATTTTGCCAATTCCTTTTTCCCCCAAACACATACTTTTATTATCTCCTTCCTCCAAATCAATTCCCATACCACTATCTACTAACAGTTTAAACCCAAAGTAACACCTCTAACCACTGGTTCCAACGAGTTCGCAACAGCAACATCCCCAGCCCTCGATAGATGCACCCCATCCAGAGCATACATTTCATTTCTTCCATAGAAGTGTTCCCAGTTGTCTATGAAAGATATTGCATTAGATTTGCAATATCTTTCCAGCCTGCAATTGATGCCAACTGCCCTCGACATCGATTCATTTCCCACTCCCTTGCTTGGAAGAATGCCACATATGATCGGGATTCCTCCCTTGCTCCTAACTAATTCTATTGCTGTCTTGAATCTCTGTATTAGTTCCTCATTTCTAACTCGCCCAACATCATTACCCCCTGCACTAATACAAATAATGGGTTTGTTCCCATTTCCCGTCATAATATCTTTCATGTTTCCAACAATATCACCAATACCAGCTCCCGGATAGCAAACCCTTAACCTGTTTCCTTTATCTCTGGCATAAAACGTTCTGTCTAAATACCTCAAATACAGAACTTTGTTCTTATGTTGATTAAATAACATTAAGTTCTTATGTTATAATTAAATACCTTTGTTCTTATGTTGTTCTTATGTTCCTATATGTTTTTAAATGGAGTCATCATGAGTGTTTAGAGAAAAGTCAGCATATGTGTATAGAAAGGTAGTCAGCAAATATGCATAGAAAAGAAGTAAGCACATGCGTGTGGAAAAGGACTCCGGACATGTGCTTTCAAAAAGAGAAAGCCTATATCTTTAAAAAAGGGAGTCAGCACATGTGCTAGGAGAGTTAGTCTGCGAATATGTTTAGAAAGAGCCTGCATATGTGTTTAAAAAGGGAGTCACATTATGTATTTAGAAAGGAGTCACCCTATATATTTAGAAAGGGAGTCTGGGTATGTATATAGAAATGGAGTCAGCACATGTGTTTAGAAAGTAAATCATTACGTGTAATTAAAAAGGTGTTAGCACATGTGCTTAGAAAGGCAGTCAGCATATAAGTTCAGAAAAGAAGTCAGCATATGTGTTTAAAAAGGGAGTCAGCACATGTGCTTGGAAATGCAGTAGGCACATGTGCTTAGAAAGGAACTCAGTAAGTGTGCTTAAATAGGGTGTTAGCACATGTGCTTAGAAAGGCAGTCAGCATATAAGTTCACAAAGGAAGTCAGCATATGTGTTTAAAAAGGGAGTCAGCATAAATGTGCTAAGAAAGACAGTCAGCACAAGTGCTTAGAGAGGGAGTCAGCACATATGTTTAGAAAAGAAGTCGGCACATGTGATTAGAAAGTTAGTGAGCACATGTGTTTAGAAAAGGAGTCAGACATGTGTGTGTGTGTCGAAAAGGAGTCAGAATATGTGCTTGCATCGAAAGTATGGTTATGTCTTTAGAAAAGAGACAGCATTTGTGCTTAGAAAGGGAGTCATCACAAAATGTTTAAAAGTGAGTCAGCACATATGTTTTGAAAGGGAATCAGCATATGTGTTTAGAAAGGTAGTCATCGCATGTGTTTAGAAATGG
Source organism: Procambarus clarkii (assembly GCF_020424385.1). Taxonomy (NCBI): domain Eukaryota; kingdom Metazoa; phylum Arthropoda; class Malacostraca; order Decapoda; family Cambaridae; genus Procambarus; species Procambarus clarkii. Next base: position 2,610 of record NW_025564841.1, read on the forward strand.
AGTTAACATATGTGTTTAGAAAGGAGGTCAGCACGTGTGCATCAAAAAAGGATTCAGTAAATGTCTCTAGAAAGGGCTTCAGCGTATGTGTTTAGAAATGAAGTCAGCACATATGTTTAGAATTAGTTAGCACATATGTTTAGAAAGGAAGACAGTACGTACTCACCTAATTGTGCTTGCGAGGGTTGAGCTTAGTCTCTTTGGTCCTGCCTCGCCACTGTCAATCAACTGGTGTACAGATTCCTGAGCCTACTGGGCTCTATCATATCTACATTTGAAACTGTGTATGGAGTCAGCCTCCACCACATCACTGCTTTCCACTTATTAACTACTCTGACACTTAAAAAAATCTTTCTAATGTCTTTGTGGCTCATCTGGGTACTAAGTTTTCACCTGTGTCCCCCTTGTTCGTGTCCCACCCATGCTGAAGAGTTTGTCTTTGTCCACCATGTCAATTCCCCTGAGAATTTTGTAGGTGGTTATCATGTCTCCCCTTACTCTTCTGTTTTCTTTGGACGTGAGGTTCAGCTCCTTTAGCCTTTCCTCGTGGCTCATACCTCTCAGTTCCTGGAAGAGCCTTGTGGCATACCGCTGAATCTTCTCTAACTTTGTTTTGTGTTTAACTAGGTATAGACACCAGGCTGGAGCTGCACATTCCAGGATTGGTCTGACATAAGTGGTATACAGGGTCTTGACGTGTAATTAAAAAGGTGTTTGCCATGTGCTTAGAAAGGAAGTCAGTATATGTGTTTAAAAAGGGAATTAGCACATGTGCTTAAAAAGAAAATCAGTACGTGTGCTTAAAAAGGTGTTAGCGCATATGCTTAGAAGGGGGGGGGGGGCAGCAAATATGTTTAGAAAGGAAGTCAGCATATGTGTTTAAAACGGGAGTCAGCACACATGTGCTAAGAAAGGCAGTCAGCACAAGTGCTTAGAGAGGGAGTCAGCACATTTGAAAAATGTGAAAAGAAATCTGCACATGTGTTTAGAAAGTTAGTCAGCACATGTGTTTAGAAAAGGAGTCAGGACATGTGCTTACAAAGCAAGTATATGCTTATGACTTTAGAAAGGAGACAGCTGTTGGAAATAACCAACAGTTTTTATACATATCTTGTATTTTTATACACCATTTTGTATTAACCACAAGTAGTTACTAAAATTACTAACTTGTAAAATTTATCAGCATCATGATTTTATAATACGCAATATTTTTTTCAAATCCTTCCTACGACGTGTTCCATCAGGCAGCGCCAGGATATATCTCCACAATGTTGGATTGAAAACAGAGTCCAGTTTATCACCACCTTTACTAAGGATAATTGCTTACTAATAAGTTTATTTTCGTAGCACATTGCTGCTAACTGGAACTCCCTTATTTAGTTGAAATTAAACACTCCAGTGGAAATTATTAAAATGTAAAATAATTCCACTTTATATTCCTCATTTATTTACTTAGCTTTAATAAATCGACTTATGCTACGAGAGGTTATATTATAATATGAATAATTATTATATTATAATATAATAATTATATATTATAATATGAATATGGAGATCTACATCTGTATTCAACACAATTCCGGGCGAGCATAAGTCTCAATTCCTACTGATTTTGTTATCGAAGTGCACTTGATAACATTTTCATGTGTAGGTTGCTCGTTCGTTATGCCACGCGACAACACCATAAACAAAGTTAGTTTAATTATGTCTGGACTCCCATTTTTCAATCAGATATAGTGATATTAACTATAGTCTAGACAACTTTTATATTTAATCAGCCTTTCAGCTTGACTGGTAGCGGCGTGAAGGAGAAGAATTACTTTTATTCCATGTGCTTGCTCGATATCGCGTTGCAACAAGTGTGCTGTCGTTATCGCCCTACACTTTTCCAACTAATTCAGTCGAACAGCTAAGCTGACATTATTTTTAGTAGTGTAGTATTAGATATACTAACATCTAGTTACATGAATGATTTCTTTTCAAATTGCCATCTACTTGTCATTTATAAATGTTATACTATTTACCAACTACATTTCATTTGATTCTATGTGTATGAACTATGATTTGAATTTACGTACACATTTCTTTCCAGCGTCAGATTATTGGTTCGAATATTATATTATTGGTGCTACACCCCACCCTCATATATTATTGGTACTAAATACTATTGGTGCTACACCCAGATTATTGGTGCTAATAATTGGTGCAGATTATTGGTGCTAATAATTGGTGTAGATTATTGGTGCTATTATTATTGGTGTATCCTAAGACTATTATACTTAATTGTATCCTAGCGCTCGTACCTCCCAATTTGTGAAAGTTAATTTGACTCTTTATGTCGTGATAAATACAGTCTTAAGATCCATAGGACACTAGTTCCTGGTATCAATGAGCAAGTGAGTCACTTGCTCATTCTTTGTTTTCCACTTTTTCTCAAAAGGTGGTGGTCCTTCGTAGCTATTGAAGTCTTTTCATTTTAATTACAAACATTAGAGTCAGATTTTCCTACTACAGCATTTGTGCTTAGAAAGGGAGTCATCACGAAATGTTTAAAAGTGAGTCACCACGAAATGTTTAAAGGTGAGTCATCACGAAATGTTTAAAAGTGAGTCATCACGAAATGTTTAAAAGTGAGTCATCACGAAATGTTTAAAAGTGAGTCATCACGAAATGTTTAAAAGTGAGTCATCACGAAATGTTTAAAAGTGAGTCATAACGAAATGTTTAAAAGTGAGTCATCACGAAATGTTTAAAAGTGAGTCATCACGAATGTTTAAAAGTGAGTCATCACGAAATGTTTAAAAGTGAGTCATCACGAATGTTTAAAAGTGAGTCATCACGAAATGTTTAAAAGTGAGTCATCACGAATGTTTAAAAGTGAGTCATCACGAAATGTTTAAAAGTGAGTCATCACGAATGTTTAAAAGTTAGTCATCACGAAATGTTTAAAAGTGAATCATCACGAATGTTTAAAAGTGAGTCATCACGAAATGTTTACAAGTGAGTCATCACAAAATGTTTAAAAGTAAAGTCAAAATATGTGTTTGAAATTGAATCAGCACATGTGTTTATAATTAGTGTCAGCATATGTGTTAATAATTAGAGTCAGCACATGTTTAGAAAGGTAGTCAGTGTATGTGTTTAGAAAGGTAGTCAGTGTATATGTTTATAAAGGGAGTCAGTGTATATGTTTATATAGGGAGTCAGTATATGTGTTTTGAAATAGAGTCAGCTTATGTATTTAGAAAGGAGATCAACACATGTGTTTATAAAAGGAGTCCGCACACGTGTTTAGAAAGTGAGGCAGCATATGTGTTTTAAAAGGGAGTCCGCATATGTCTTTAGAAACCGGGTCAGCACATGTGTTGAAAATGAGTCAGCACGTGTGCTTATGAAAGGAGTCAGCACATGTGTTTTGAAATGAATTAGCACAAGTGTTTAAAAAGGTAGTCAGAATATGTATTTAGAAAGGGAGTCAGCTTATGTGTTTAGAAATGAGGCCAGTACATGTGTTTAGAAAAGGATTCAGCACATGTGTTTAGAAAGGGAGTCAGCACATGTGCTTATAAAGGGAGTCAGCACACAATGTTTAAAAAATGATTCAGCACATATGTTTAGAAAGGGAGTCAGCATATGTGTTTAGAAAGGGAGTCTTCATTTCTGTTTAGAAATAGTCAGAATATGTCTTTAGAAATAGAAAGGGAGTCAGCACATGTTTTTAGATAAGTTGTCCGCTCATGTGTTTAGAAAAATAGTCCGCTCATGTGTTTAGAAAAATAGTCTGTACATATGTTTAGAAAGGGAGTCAGCATTTGTTTTTTATAAACGGGGTCAGCACATGTGTTGTGAAAGAGAGTCAGCAAATGTGCATGAAAAGGGAGCCAGCACATGTGCTTAGAAAGGTAGTCAGTAAATGTGTTTAGAAAGCAAGTCAGCACATATGCTTAGAATAGAAATCAGTATGTGTGTTTTGAAAATTATTAGCACATGTGCTTAGATAGGGAGTAATCACACGTGCTTAAAAGGGGAGTCAGCATATTTCTTTAGAAAGGAAGTCAGCACATGTGTTTAGAATATGAGTCAGCTTAAGTGTTTAGAAAGAAAGTCAGCACATGTGCTTAGAAAGGGAGTCAGAATATGTGTTTAGCAATAGTCAGCACGTGCTTAGAATTAGAGTCAGCATATGTGTTTAGAAAGGGAGTCTGCACATGTGCTTAAATAGGGAGTCAGCATATGTGTTTAGAAAGAGTATCAGCACAAGTGGTTAGAAAAGAAATCTGCACATGTGCTTTAAAGTTAGTCAGCACATGTGTGTAGAAAAAGAGTCACGACATGTGCTTACAAAGAAAGTATGGTTGTATCTTTAGAGAGAGAGCATTTGTGCTTAGAAAGGGAGTCATCTCAAAATGTTTAAAAGTGAGTCATCACATATGTTTGAAAGGGAATCAGCATATGTGTTTAGAAAAGGAGTCAGCATATGTGTTTAGAAACTGAAATAGAATATGTGTTTAGAAACGGAATCAGCACAGGTGTTTATAATTAGAGTCAGCGCATTTGTTTAGAAAGGGGGTTAACACATGTTCAGAAAGGTAATCAGCGTATGTGTTTAGAAAAAGAGTCAGCACATGTGTTTAGAAAAGGAGTAGCTTATGTATTTAGAAGAGAGATCAACACATGTGTTTATAAAAGGAGTCAGCACATGTATTTAGAAAGTGAGTCAGCATATGTTTTTTGACAGGGAGTTAGCATATGTGTTTATAAACGGGATCAGCACATGTGTTGTGAAAGGGAGTCAGCACATGTGCTTAGAAAAGAAGTCAGCATATGTGCTTGAAAAGGGAGTCAGAGTATGTGTTTGAAAGGGAGTCTGCACATGTGTTTAGAAAATTAGTCAGAATATGTATTTAGAGAGGGAGTCAGCATATGTGTTTAGAAACGAAGTCAGCAAATGTGTTTAGAAAGGGAGTAAGCATATTTGTTTTGAGAAGGAGTCAGCATATGTTTTTTAGAAACGTGGTCAGCACTTGCGTTCTGAAAGGGAGTCAGCAGATAAGCTTGAAAAGGTAGTCAGCACATGTGCTTAGAAAGAGAGTCAGCACATATTCTTAGAAAATATGTCAGCACATATATTTAAAAAGGGAGTCAGTACGTGTGCTTAAAAAGGTGTTAGCACATGTCCTTAGAAAGGGAGTCATCACAAGTGCTCTGAAGTGGAGTAGGCATATGTGTTTAGAAAGGTGGTCAGCACATGTGTTTACAAAGAGAGTCAGCACATGTATTTAGAAAAGGAGTCAGCATATGTGTTTAGAAAGGGAGTCATCATATGTGTTTAGAAACGGACTCTGCATAAATGTTTAGAAACGGAGACAGCACATGTGTTTTGAGAAAGGAGTCAGCATATGTGCTTAGAAATGGAGTCAGCAAATTTGTTTAGAAAGGGAGTCAGCATATGTGCTTGGAAAGGAAGTCTGCACGTGTGATTAGAAAGGGATTCAGCAGAAGTGTTCAGAAAGGTTCAGAAGTCAGCATATCTGTTTCAAAAGAGATTTAACACATGTGCTTAAAAATAGAGTCAGCACATGTGCTTAGAAAGGAAGTCAGTACATATGCTTAGAAAGAGAGTCAGCACATATGCTTAGAAAAGGAATCAGCACATATGTCTAAAATGGAGTCATGAAATGTGCTTAAAAAAGAAGTATGCTTATGTCTTTAGAAAAGAGTCAGCATATGTTTTTAGAAAGGAAGTCAGCACATAACGTTTAAAAAGTGAGTCAGCACATCTGTTTAAAAAGGGAGTCAGCATATGTGTTTAGAAAGGGAGTCAGCATATGTGTTTAGAAATAGAGTCAGAATATGTCTTTAGAAATGAAGTCAGCATATGTATTTAGAGGTAGAGTCAGCAAATGTGTTTAGAAAGGGGGTCAGCATATTTGTTTTGAGAGGGAGTTAGCATATGTTTTTTTAAACGGCACATGTGTTGTGAAAGGGATTCAGCACATGTGCATGAAGAGGGAGTCAGTACATTTGCTAAAAAACGGAGTCAGTAAATGTGTTTAGAAAGGGAGTCATCACAAGTGCTTAGAAGTGGAGTCAGCATATGTGTTTAGAAAGGGAGTCAGAACATGTGTTTAGAAAAAGAGCCAGCACATGTGTTTAGAATTAGAATCAGCATATGTGTGTGGAAAGGGAGTCAGCACATGTGTTTAGAAAGGGAGTCAGCATAAATGTTTAAAAACGGAGTCAGCACATGTGTTGTGAAAGGGAGTCAGTACGTGTGCTTAGAAAGGTGTTAGCACATGTGCTTAGCAAGGGAGTCAGCAGATGTGTTCAGAGAGGAAGTCAGCATATGTGTTTAAATGGGAGTTAACACATGTGCTTGTAAACAGAGTCAGCACATATGCTTAGAAAAGGATTCAGCATATGTGATTGATAGGTAGTCATCACACGTGTTTACAAAATGAGTCCGCGCATGTGTTTAGAAAGGTAGTCAGCACATGTTCTTTGAAATGAAGTCAACACATGTGTTTAGAGAAGGAATCGGGACATATGCTTAGAAATGGAGTCAGCATATGTGTTTAGAAAGGGGGTCAGCACATGTATTTTGAAGTAGAGTCAGCACATGTGTTTAGAATGCGAGTCATCACATGTGTTTTGAAAGGGATTCAGCACATTGACTTAGAAAGTGAGTCAGCAAATGTATTTAGAATAAAAATCAGGACATGTGTTTTATCAAATGTTTTTAGAAACGGTGTCAGCATATGTGTTTAGAAGTGAAGTCAGCATATGTGTTTTGAAAAGAGCCATGATATGATTTTGATATAGGTGTCAGCACATGTGTTTATAAAGGAAATCAGCACATTTGTTTAGAGAGGTAGTCAACACATGCGTTTAGAAAAGGAGTAAGCACATATGCTTAGGGAGCCGGTCGGCCGAGCGGACAGCACGCTGGACTTGTGATCATGTGGTCCTGGGTTCGATCCCAGGCGCCGGCGAGAAACAATGGGCAGAGTTTATTTCACCTATGCCCTGTTACCTAGCAGTAAAATAGGTACTTGGGTGTTAGTCAGCTGTCACGGGTTGCTTCCTGGGGGTGGAGGCCTGGTCGATGACCGGGCCGCGGGGACACTAAAGCCCCGAAATCATCTCAAGATAACCTCAAGATGTGTCGAAAAGGAGTCAGGGCATGTGCTAACAAAAAGAGTATGCCTATATCTTCAAAAAGGGAGTCAGCACATGTGCTAGGAGAGTTAGTCTGGGCATATGTTTAGAAAGGGAGTCTGGATATATATATAGAAATGGAGTCAGCATATGTGTTTAGAACGGAAGTCAGTACGTGTAATTAAAAAGGTGTTAGCACATGTGCTTAGAGAGGTAGTTAGCATATAAGTTTATAAAAGAAGTCAGCATATGTGTTTAGAAAGACAATCAGCACATGTGCTTAGAAAGAAAGTCAGTACCTGTGCTTAAAAGGTGTTAGCACATTTGCTTAGAAGGGGATTCAGCAAATACGTTAAGAAAGGAAGTCAACATATGTGTTTAAAAAGGGTGTCAACACACGTGCTAAGAAAGGCAGTCAGCACAAGTGAAAAAAAGAGAGTCTGCACATGTGTTTAGAAAGTTAGTCAGCACATGTGTGTAGAAAAGGAATCAGGAAATGTGCTTACAAAAAAGTATGATTATGTCTTTAGAAATGAGACACCATTTGTGCTTAGAAAGGGAGTCATCTCAAAAATTTTCAAAGTGTGGCTTCACAATATGTTTAAAACTGAGTCAGCACATATGTTTTGAAAGGGAGTCAGCATATATGTTTAGAAAGGGAGTCAGCGTTTGTGTTCAGATACTGAGTCAGAATATGGGTTTAGAAATGGAATCAGCACATGTGTTTAGAAAGGGAGTTAGCTTATGAGTTTAGAAAGAATGTCAGCCTATGTTTTATGAAAGGGAGTCAGTACATTAGCAAGGGAAATAAATTAGCTCATGTGTTAAGGTAGTCAGCATGTGTGTTTTGAAACGGAGTCAGCATATGTGTTTAGAAAGGGAGTCAGCATATGTGTTTAGAAATGGAGTCAGCACGTGCGTTTAAAATAGGAGTCAACTTATGTATTTAGAAGAGAGATCAACACATGTGTTAGTAAAAGGAGTCAGCACATGTGTTTAGAAAGTGAGTCAGCATATGTGTTGTGAAACGGAGTCAGCACATGTGCTTCGAAAAGGAGTCAACACATGTACTTGAAAAGGGCGTCAGAATATGTATTTAGAAAGGGATTCAGCACATTTGTTTAGAAAGGTAGTCAGAATATGTATTTAGAAAGGGAGTCTGCATAGGAAAGGAGATAGAAAATGTGCTTTGAGAAAGAAGTCAGCACATGTGATTAGAAAGAAAGTCAGGACAAGTACATAGTAACGAAAGTCAGGACATGTGCTTACAAAGAAAGTACGCTTATGTCTTTAGAAATGAGAGAGCATTTGTGCTTAGAAAGGGAGTCACAACAAAATATTTAAAAGTGAGTCATCACAAAATGTTCGAAAGTGAGTGAGCACATATGTTTAGAAACGGAATCAGAATATGTGTTTAGAAATGGAGTCAGCACATGTGTCTATAATTAGAGTCAGCACATGTGCTTAGAAAAGGAGTCAGCACATGTGTTTAGGAAGGGGGTAAGCACATGTGTTTAGAAAGGGAGTCAGCGGCACATGTTTTAAAAGGCAGTCAGCATATTTGTTTAGAAAGGGAGTCAGCGGCACATGTTTTAAAAGGCAGTCAGCATATTTGTTTAGAAAGGGAGTCAGCATATGTGCTTGAAAAAGGATTCAGCCAGTGTCCTTAGAAAGGGACACACCAAACGGGCTTAGTAAAGATGTGAGCACAAGTGTTTAGAAAGAAAGTCGGCACATGTGCTTAGAAAGGGAGTTAGCACATGTGTTTAGAAAGGAAGTCGGTACATGTTTTAAGAAAGTGAGTCAGCTTATGAGTTTAGAAAGAGAGTCAGCATATGTTTTATGAAAAGGAGTCAGTACATATGAAAGGAAAGTAAATCAGCTCATGTGTTAAGAAATGGAGTCAGCATATGTGTTTAGCAAGGGAGTCAGCACATGTGTTTGGAAATGGAATCACCACATATGCTTAGAAATGGAGTCAGCCTAAGTATTTAGAAAGGGAGTCACCATATGTTTTTAAAATGGGAGTCAGCACATTTGCTTAGAAAGGGAGTCACAATATGTGCTCAGAAAAGGAATCAGCATAAGTGTTTAGAAAGGGAGTCAGCAATGTATGTAGAAAAGGAGTCAGGACATATGCTGTTGGAAATTTCCAACACTTGATTACTAACTTTTAGTACCTTTAAGAAACTATTCTTGTACTGTGTAATATAATTTGCTAATTCTACTAACAGATCGCTTAGTAATATTGAGTTAATTTATGAAGGTTTAATATCGTCTCATTTCCCAGAAATTCTAGTCAGGTGTTGCATCAGCCCACACGACTAAAAGGGAAACATTTACATTCACAATAATTTTATTAAGTTCTTATTTCACATTCTTTAATTTGAATTATCATTTAATAATCCTTTTGTTACAAATATAATCAGTGAATTAAGGCTGATAAGGTATTTATATTCGTTTCAACAATATAGTTTATTATTTGATAATAATTCAAACTGTTACGAAATGTTATTCCAGCTCATTCACAAGTGACTAAATTTCTATCCAGCACAATCTTCTATCTAACCGCGTTCATTTAATTATTACGAAACGAGAATTTATATATTATCAAATACAACAAATTTAATCTCTATAGTTTCTGATAAACCTTAGTTCCATTAACTCGGGAAATTAAATTAATCCTAAAAATATTTAGAGCTTCTCAACACGACTACGCATGCGCGAGGAACC
>NW_025564841.1:17500-21459 GCF_020424385.1 Procambarus clarkii
ATGGACGACGCCACCTAGTGAGGACGAGATATACTGGCCACAAGGGCTAGTTTCCCGTCCTGATCAGCTCATAACTCAGCCGCTGCTGACCTCTGGTGAGGTGACGCTTAGACAGCAACGCCATCTATGGAGTGGATAGGTGGGCGTTTGTGCCTAAGCCTGTAAGTGAGGTGCCCTAGAGTGTCCCTATTACTGATGACGTTTCTGATTACAGAGTCGACTGGGACTGCTGTAATGAACGTTGGATCAGTCTACCCAAGGCAGCCGTCTTGTCTCCCAATTATTTGCTGCAGCAGCTGTGAGTCACCCCCCGGATGAACACTGTTGTGTTAGCCTGCCTGTGACGTGGCAGTTGAGGGATTGTCGTACCCGGGACTGACTGGTGGAGACGCTTAAACCACTGGGTGTTGTGGCGAGGAGAGTGGTTCTGTGGGATCACACGAGGCTCCTGACTAGGGCTCGCTACCCTAGTATCGATCGTGGAGTGGCCTAACCAGCGTTGCTGATTGGAACCTGCCAGCTACCGGCTGGACTTGTGGTTGATGGCCTCCACGACGGTGCCCCCAGTGGAACTGTGATTTGGCTGGCCTGTGCCAGGGTAGACTCAAGAGAATCGAAGGATTCGTCGTGAAGCCACAAGAGGACCAAGAGCTTAGCATCGTTGAGCACCGTGAACGTCCAGAGTCTTCAGAGGAAGACTACGTTGTATATTATAGTGTTTTTCCTCCTCCCCCTTGTGATAATCTTTATATTATTTATGGTGACGGTGATAATTATATTATTAAGTTTTTGCCTTTGTCTCCCTTCCCCTTTTATTTTACTTGCATTACGGATCACATCCCTTGAAAGCCACTACTAGCTTGGGCCGGATACCCTACCTCTAACAATATCAGAGAAAGAACCCGGTTGTGACCCGAGAGGGCCGTAACATAATTGGCATCCCCAGCGGGATGCGGATACTAGCTTGGTCTGAGTTAACAGCAGGCAGTGGTAATATCCAGGTACAGTCAGACCCGGAATCAGATAAAATGTTTAATTTGTCCTCTCACCTACAGATTGACAACATCCTAGCAGAGTCTCCTGATTCTTCTCCCAATAAGGAACATGAGGTTACGATGGTAGAGGCAACTGAGCATGGAGAGAGGTCTCGTGTGCAAGCACCCACGGATACCAAAGAGTCTGGAGTGAAGGCGGATGAGTACTTGCGGTATGGGCAAAGTACAATGTTCATTGAACTGGCCAGAGATTCTCCAGACGTCGGAGGTATGTGAGGTATGTACGAAAGTTCTAGTGCCCTCTTCGGTCCAAACCAGGCTAATGGATATAGCTGGCTATGGACATTACAAGCTCATGAAACTTGTCCCTAAGTTAACCAAATGTTTCCTAGCGGTATTTTGCTTTATTCTTGTATGTGCTCTCAGTGAGGACCAGTGGACGACCCGACAGATGATGGCTCCCAAGAACATCGTGAAGAGATCCCAGGGATTGAGAGACTTGCACTGTGAGTAGTGCAGTCGAAGAAGGGACCTTGAAGGTGATGGTAGATACAGGAGGTACGAGATGTGATATTATGAGTGACTGTTTCCGACAGGTTGACACCCCCCGTGTGATTGCTGAACTGGGAAGCAGCGTTATACGGAAAGTTTGGTCGAGCCTGACGGTGGCAGAGCGAATGCCATCCTCGATGTACGAGCAGCCCTGTTGGGACTAGGTGTGGGCCTAGTAGAGGAGTATGCTGTGAGTACTGATTTAACTATCACTGTTACTCTAAATTATCGGACCCCTGTATTCCAGGTTCCCGTCTCCTGAAGGACTACCGGACCGGCACCAGAAATGCCGTCTGTGGCCAGCCATCATCGGTGCCACGACACAGGGAAGTGTCGAGTCGCCCCAGGTCGTGTTTATACCAATCCTTACTCAGGACACGTGAGAATATGCCCCTGATTGACGTCGCAGTGGAGGTGTGGAAAATTACGTCAGGCAGGTCATTGTCTTCCATCTTCAAGTTTCCTTTGTGCCAGGGTTTCTCCTTAGGACAGTTCTGTGGACAAGACAGCCTCATCACTCCAGTTTATAGTGTACGTGAGTCCGTGTGGAGTTGTATCCACATACTAATTTGGTTTGTGTTTTTCTTTATAGAACCCCAAACCAAATTCTTTTTGGTGGGGAGGTGTTACGGACCCGAGCCCAGCGTCCGAGCACGGAGCAGTGACGACCGCGCCATCTGTGGGTCAGCTCCCGAAACCCCCTCCAAATGGACGACGCCACCTAGTGAGGACGAGATATACTGGCCACAAGGGCTAGTTTCCCGTCCTGATCAGCTCATAACACAGCCGCTGCTGACCTCTGGTGAGGTGACACTTGACAGCAACGCCATCTATGGAGTGGATAGGTGGGCGTTTGTGTCTAAGCCTGTAAGTGAGGTGCCCTAGAGTGTCCCTATTACTGATGACGTGTCTGATTACAGAGTCAACCTGGGACTGCTGTAATGAACATTGGATCAGTCTACCCAAGGCAGCCGTCTTGTCTCCAAGTATTTTGCTGCAGCAGCTGTGAGTCACCCCCTGGATGAACACTGTGGTGTTAGCCTGCCTGTGATGTGGCAGTTGAGGGATTGTCGTACCCGGGACTGACTGGTGGAGACGCTTAAACCACTGGGGTGGTGTGGTGAGGAAAGTGGTCTGTGGGATCACACGAGGCTCCTGACTAGGGCTCGCTACCCTAGTATCGGTCGTGGAGTGGCCTAACCAGCGTTGCTGATTGGAACCTGCCAGCTACCGGCTGGACTTGTGGTTGATGGCCTCCACGACGGTGCCCCAGTGGAACTGTGATTTGGCTGGCCTGTGGCCAGGGTAGACTCAAGAGAATCGAAGGATTCGTCGTGAGGCCACAAGAGGACCAAGAGCTTACCATCGTTGAGCACCGTGAACGTCCAGAGTCTTCAGAGGAAGACTACGTTGTGTGTTATAGTGTTTATTCCTCCCCCTTGTGATAATCTTTATATTATTTATGGTGACGGTGATAATTATATTATTAAGTTTTTGCCTTTGTCTCCCTTCCCCCTTTTATTTTACTTGCGTTACGGATCACATCCCTTGAAAGCCACTACTACCTTGGGGCCGGATACCCTACCTCTAACAACATCAGAGAAAGAACCCGGTTGCGACCCGAGAGGGCCGTAACAGCGACCTCTATATATATATATATATATATATATATATATATATATCTATATATATATATATATATATATATATATATATATATATATATATATATACATATATACATCACGTATACATCTTCGTTTGCTTGTATTGCGTCTGAACTATTCATCTTTTTTCGGCATTATGATTAGTAGCCACTGTTGTTCTGGGTCCGGGTCATAGCCTGAAGTACTGAAGTAAGGGAGGCCGGTCGGCCGAGCGGACAGCACGCTGGACTTGTGATACTGTGGTCCTGGGTTCGATCCCAGGCGCCGGCGAGAACAATGGGCAGAGTTTCTTTCACCCTATGCCCCTGTTACCTAGCAGTAAAATAGGTACCTGGGTGTTAGTCAGCTGTCACGGGCTGCTTCCTGGGGTGGAGGCCTTGTCGAGGACCGGGCCGCGGGGACACTAAAAACCCCGAAATCATCTCAAGATAACCTCAAGATACTACACTGTGTTAGAAGCTGACGTGTCTTGTCACTTCATGTTGTGACTCTCGCGAGTATGGACACTTCCCTCCTGCCTGCTGGGGACACCCACAGTGACCCTTCACAAAATGCTTCAGTCGCATTTGCGTCCACTTCGGCCACCTTCCCCGCATGACGCATAGTACGGACAAGGACTCCATCCCCTTGTGTCCTTCTCCTCCCCTTTAGGAGGACACCAGCTCAAGTGATGATGCAACCTCGGATGGTAATTTACTGTACACAATAGCCGGAATACCCTACGCAAAGAGGAAAAGTTCACGAA
>NW_025564842.1:0-32500 GCF_020424385.1 Procambarus clarkii
GAACCCAGGTGAGGTTGTACCTAATGTGGTTCCACCTGATTATCATGATTTAATTGACCCCCGGCAACCTATTGCTCATCCAGGTATATTATATATTACGTATGTGGTTAATACTTAATCTCTCTCTCTCTCTCGACTGGATTTGACCTTTAACACATTGATCTCCTTAGAGCCACACGCTGTGCATGGTCCAACACCCTGCCCCACTACCCCTCTTGACTACGATAACTGCGCCGCCAGGGAATCCCAAAAATTCCCCTGTGACTACTATACCCACAGGCCAGGGAATATAAATATATCCCTGTGACTATAGATAGACTCACGTGCCAGGAAATATACCCCTGTGACTACGAATTAATAAAGTACATTGAAGAAATGGAAAGACAATCAGATGACAAACAGCCAACAACGCCACCTCCCCTTTCTATATATTTTAATGAAGTATTTCGACCTATAAACCAGGAAGAATCTAATAATAGTGATAGTAGCATCAGTAGTAGTATCAGTCTAAATGATGTTGATGTTAATAATCTTTTAGAAATCAATAACTTCAGTAGTAAGAGATTTAATAAGATTGTAAATAGCTACCTCATGTTTGAAGAGGATAATATAATTAAATTATATTTTGTAAATGTAATGAAAATGTTGGTTGATAATAGTAGTAATATTAATAACGTTATTTTAAAATATTTCATTTATGTTTTAAGTCTTTATTGTATTTCTATGTATTATTTTTACAATATTTATAACATTTTTAGTGTTACATCTTTAAAAGTAGTAACTAGAGATGATGTGAATTTTTTTAAAATGTTTCAAAACAAAAATATACAAACATTTAAGTATATTTGTAAGAGTCAAGATAAAATTAACATTCTGATAAATAATCCTATTCTGTCCCTCAACAAAAACATTTACAATAGTTTATGCCATTTAATGTTTATTGTAAAATTTAGAGGTCAATATATTAGCGACATGTACAACAAAATGTTGTTTACAATATCAACAAAAATAGTTGAAGGGGAAAATGGACTTTATTTTTTTCAAAATTTGGAGTGTGATAAATTTAATATCGAAAGATGGAATCCGGATAAACTATTTCAGTTATAATCAGCTTTATTATAAAGATTCCTGCCTTTTCGGAGGAATTTCAGTATTATCTTCATTCTTTCTCTTTTGTGAAATAAATTGTGGACGGTGGCTAAATAATGGAACCTGATTACTTTTTACTCTAATTATTTGTGAATTAATATTTTCATTGTTTACTTCTGGGAAATAGACTATACCGTCATCATCAAGAAAAATTCCATTTTCTTTATCATATTTAAGATCTACAGTGAGTTCATTTTTATGCTTAATTTTAATTATTTTGTTTATATATATATATATATATATATATATATATATATATATATATATATATATATATATATATATATATATATATATATATATATATATATATATATATATATATATATATATATGTCCATCTGTTTTAACCCTGTTTATAAATTCTTTAATGTTGGGATGTGTCATTTGATAATAACAATTTTCAAACTGTATATATATTAGAAACATATATAAATAATTATAAAATAGTACCACACATTTTATCCAAATCACTTTGGTCAAAATTACTTTTTCCAAGACATAGAAAGTATGGTGCTAATTCAATCATACAAGGAGAACACACACTTAAATACTTACGATGATCACCCACAAAATTACTTGGTTTACGCCAATTAAACCGAAATGATATCTTGGCTGTACGATAATTACATAGAGTGCAGGATGTTGTTTGTAATTCTATTTTATTAGCCTGAGACATTAAAAAAACAAAACCTTTAAATGTATCATTTCTAAATGATGATACACTCAGTCCTGCAATTATCACATCGATTCCACAACCTTGACATACATGAACAAATTCAGTTAAATTTTCTGGATAAAACAAATGAGCATCGTCGATAAAAATAGTATCAAAGTGAAGAATATAGTCTTTATAATCTAAGTAAGTTTCACTCCGGATTTGGATTTCAGTCGGAATTATTGATCGACATTTTATTTGTTTTAATTGTACACATCTAGGCAAAATCAAAATGGTTTTATTTTTATTTTCTCTGCAATGTGTTTGAGTAAGTTGCAAAAGTCGAGACGATTTTCCTGAGGCCATTAAACCAGTAATAACTGTCAAAGTGCCCTCTCGGTTTTTGTGTTTATTAAACAAACTGACAATAGTTTTGTATTTATCCAAAACCAATGACCCTCTATGGTGGTGGTCTTTAGAAATATTTTCAGGGGAGTTTTGTATTCCCAAAACCTCTTTTATTGATGTTCCATTGAATGAGTAATCCAAATAGGTATATGGAATTCGATTATAGGAAATGGGATGTTCCTTAATTATTTCATCCATGTGGCTAACATCAAAATCCAACAAAGTCTTATCAAACTTATATATAAGCAATGTTTTTCTAACATCTTTCAATGTAAGAGAACCTGTCAAAATAGAATTTAGTATTGATTCACTTAGATTACAAAGAAGTATAATATGGGCATTGCGAAATTCAGATTCCAAATGACCATATTCCTCATCCTCATGCTCCATTGGATCATATATCCAGCTAGGGGATACCGCATTTGCAGTTAGACGAATATCATCCTTAATTTGCACACAATTGGAACCCATACACAAACTGTAAATCTTAACTTTGGGTATGTCCAAAAAACATTTGTCAGCATAATAAATAATTTCTTTTCCTAGTCTGTCTATTAATTCAGTTGGAGATGTAATAAGGGTGGATTTAGTATCATCTGCCATGATTATGAGATACCCCGGTCCGAGCTCAATTCAGGACAGCTGGAATAATTATAACTTATAGTCTTAATAAATACCTTTTATATTATTTATCATATTAAAAAATCTTATGCTAAAACATGAATAGTTCTTCTAATAATCTAATAAATTTTAAAGTTGTTGGGAATGATATGATTACTAACCCTTTACAGTTTCCTATCAATTCTACTGATGACATTACAAAATTTTTAAATACTACGTTAATTCCGGGAAATTTACCCATTCTCACAGATAATGATACATTAAATTATGTTACCAAAGAAACTCTAGAATCTCTTATTAATTCTTTGACACAGCTATTGATTAGTCTTCCTGTTTTCCCTGCCAGACCAGCTTTAGAATGGACTAAAAATGTAGAGAATGAAGTTATTTTAAATATAATTGACGATTACATTAAAAATTGTCAGCATCTAAATGAAGAAACTCATTTAAAAGAATCAACAAAGAGGGCTGAAGAAATCAGTAAATTATTTGACGAAAAACTAAAAAATCTTACAAATTCTGCACAAACAATCCCACCCATAATATATGCACAACCACCTCCACCACCACCAACCCAACTGCCCCTACATACACACTCTTCATTCCATTATTCACCCCATCAACAATTCCCTAGTTCTTATTATCAATGTCAGTGTCAATATACCCCCACTTCTCCTTACTGTTATTATCATTCCCATCCTCCTCCAACAAGTGTTGTTACCTCTCTCCTCCTCCCTCCTCTCCTCCTCCCCCTCCCCCTACCACTGTCAACCCCACCCATACTCATCAAAATCCTTATATACCACAATCTCCCAATACCCAATTACCATTCACCTCTCAGTCATCACCACAGCAGCAAACATCCCAATCCTCCCCACCACCACAATCTTCCTAAAATGGCAGATGTATTGAAAAGACAAAAAATTAAACTTCCATTTATGGCCCATGATATGTATATATATGTTGAATATTCATTACATGAGACAAATGTAAATATCCCTGTAGATGATCAGGAAAGCATATTCTACATATCTAACAAGGGAGTTGGTATGAGTCTGCAGAACAAGAAAACTGGAAATTATTGTCGAATTGTAAAACTTGCCATATATAATTCGAATGATAAAAAAATTATAGAAAAATGTTCCAACCAGTACTCTTCGCCAGGTTTTATTGCTGGTTATGAGGTGATTGAATGCCTATTGTTTGCTGCTAAAACCATTGCTACTGAACACAATGTTTTTTCCATAATTCAACGCCCAGTTTTCATTGTGTGTAATGAAAGATTAATTATTGATATTTTGCATTATATTATAACAAATCTAATGATTAACGATGTATGGTGTAATGAATGGAAATGTGTTCCTAAAGCTAAAGATAAAATCAAGATCATATTATGGACATTTACAAATTTATCTGATTGGATGGAAGCCAAACGTTTATTTAAAACTGCTATTGTTCATAATTCCCAATTAAAATACTCTCTCTCTCATACGACCAACCTATCCCAGTTAAATTTTTGTAAACTTCAAGATATTTTACCCAGTTACTATAAAAATGTAAGTCGCGAAAAGAGACATGCCCATATAATTAATCGGCATAGACAACCCATTGTAATAAAGCCTAGAATATATGTGAATTTCAATCCTCAGGATGAATTTGGAACAAATATTACTACTCAATACAATAATTGTCTTAAGGTTTTTAACAGGTAATAAATAATTACTTATTATTTAATTAATTTTATAGTTTTAGTTAAAACTTTTATGTGATTATTTGAATATAAATTTAATGATGATGGATTACTTTGCCCTAATGATTTATAATATCGGGCACTATGAACTGCTTCATATACAATTAATTTAAAAAGAAATAAATAGTCTTGGTATGTTACAGAATCCCCCCACTCCTGCCATATGATTGCTTCATTTTTAGTTGAACGACATCTTTTCATTTGATTAAAAATTGAAACAAGATTTGTTTCTTCATGTAAAATGGCGTTTTTTAAAATGTCATGTTTACTGATTGTCCAACAAGATATGAGACCTAAATTATAGTCACTTCCAAAAAATATAAAATACAATACTGTTAAACTAAATAGTTGTTGAGAATTTATATTTAATTTAACCATAATATGATTATAATTGTTTAATCCAATGTATGATTGTCCATTATATGGTGGGATAACCAACATAACACGATCATCCTCTCGAAGAATGTACATTGCTGATATATCAGAGTCATTACTTATAATTATGTAACGGGAATTTTTATTTAAAATTTTATTAATAAAACGAAATAGAGTTATTTCACCCTCATTTCGTTGATCAAAAGGTAATGATTCAGTTGATAATAGAAATATGATATTAGGATGTTGAATGTCCATTTTTTTTTATCATTGCAATTGTACATTTTTCTAAGGATAATTTTTCATGGGGAGAAAGAATGGAAAAGGGGTCAGATTTTCGTTGATTGCTACGATTTTTTGTAAAGAGAGACTTTCCATCCATAACAAAGTGTATTATCATATTATTACAAGTTCTTCCCTTATTATTAGTATTAGTATTATTATTATTATTATTATTATTATTATCATCATCATCATCATCGGTGTTATTGTTACTTAGTAAATTCATGAGAATATCACAATAGGCACAAATTATATTACATACTTTTTGGGCTGTAGCATTGATATCAATTGTTCCAACTTGTTTCCCTTTTATGGTATGTGCATGGAAAAAAACGGAACCATCAATCCCAATATATTTTAAATGGTTAAGACCTGAAGGAAAGAATTTCTTTAAATATTGATTTAGCTCTTTGTCATTTTGAACAGTTAACATTATCTTGGTATTAGTTAAACATTTGTTGAAGAAATGAAGACCCATAATATTGTATAAAAAATAAGCTTTTGTAAGTTCTTATATAATAGTTGATGAAAAATATATAAATTATATTTTTAAATTAATGCTTCATTTCCAGAATCATCGGGTGAATGAAATAATAACCACCTCCAGAAGAAACATGTGAAAATGGACAAATTTAAAAAAAAAAAACTTTGTTTTAAAATCGAAAAAATGGGTACAAAAATGTAAACAGTTAGAAAAAATCGACAAAGAAACAGGTAGAAAATTGAATGAGAAAGGAAAAGAACGTGTAGAGACAGGTAGAGGCCCCATTAAAGGACAACAGACGACCCAAGAAGACGGGAAGAAGTTTTCTAAAGAACAAAATCTAGAGCCCCGGAAAAGTGTAACCAACTTAAGAAGGACAGGAGGCCCCATTGAAGACCGACAGACGGCCCAAGAAGACGGGAAGAAGTCTTCTAAAGAACAAAATCTAGAGCCCCGGAAAAGTGAAGGACAGGAGCCCCATTCGACAGACGGCCCAAGAGACGGGAAAATCTAAAGAGCCCCGGAAAAGTGTAACCAACTTAAAAAGGACAGGAGGCCCCATTGAAGACCGACAGACGTCCCAAGAAGGCGGGAAGAAGCGAAAACGGACGTTTTCTAAAGAACAAAATCAAGAGGTAAATGAAGAAGTTAAACCAAAATCTGGAAATTTTATAGAAAAGATTAATCCCAAAAATATCCAAGTAAAAGAAAAATATATTGGGTGTTGTTGTTTACATGATAAAGTTATATCAAGACAATTTGCTATTGTAGACAGAAGAATTAATATCCTGAATGAGAGGTGTGATTTTATAAATAAAAGATTGGATATTGTTATGGAAAGTAATAGAGAAAAAAACATTAAGATTCTAAATACGATATTGAATAATATAAATGAGAAATTGTATATTTTGGAAAGAGAGAAAAAAGAATTAAGATCCTAAATATTATATGGGATAATTAATTTATATGAGAAATTGGATATTTTGAAAGTCATAGAGATTTACATTATTAGATGGGTAGTAGTATATAGTATAAAAGAAGTATGTATATGAACCATTAACACAAAGAGGAGCTGAAGAATAAGTAACAAAAATGGTTGAAATATATGAAATAATACCTAATTCTGAAATAGATAATTTTACTTCTATGTTTCTTACACCAGATTTAAAGGAGATATTTATGAACAAATATTCTTCAATGATCAATTTTGATATGTGTATTAGAGATATGGTATGGGAGTTATGTGCTACCCCACTTATTCCAACTTATGTCCAAAAAGAAATTGAAGATTTGTTGTTAACAAAAGCCATTCATGAAAAATATATAAAAGATGCTGATTTAAAATTTATTCTTCGTATAAAAGACCAAACAATTGAAACGGATAAAAAAGTTTATATTAAGGTTGAGGAATTTACCCATTTTTTATGGAATAAAGTCAAAATTCAAATACATTTTGAAATGATAAGTTACCAACGACATCTATGCCAAGAAATTTATCAAAAGATGAGTAACGAACTAGATTATTTTTTCTTACACCCCAATATTATTGGTGCATATGAATTAAATAAATTATCACTTGTAGCATCTTTAGCTTACACACTACAGAATCTACATAAAATGTCTTGGCATGCATCCAGTTTTCAATTTATAAACGACCACAAAAAAGAGATTAAGTATTATCCTCAAATTGTAAATGGTATTAAACAAGAAATGTCTAATTCTTGGCTTTATATGAGTTTACTTAATGAGATGGTATATAAATGTAACCATAAATATAATGGTCAAATAAATGTTGTTTCCCTTAGAAATTTAGCCAAGTTCTCTAAAAAAACACTTGCTAATTATACAGAAGAAGAAAAACAAATTATTTTGAAAATAGTTAGGGATATTAAAAAAACAAACAATGTCAGAGTGTTCATTGTTTTGTTTAGGGTTACTTGATTCATTATGTATGTAGTTAGTTATATGTTCTATTTTTAATTTTAAACATAACTAAAGCATATATTATATAGGTGATAATGTGATGGATGATCAAAAGCCCATTTTGTAATTATATAAATATAACATAATAAAATATATAGCTGTTTTATTTGTTATTTTGTTACCTAAAGATCAGAAATATAAAAAAAATATTCCTTGACTAGTTTATGTTTAAAAAAATAGAGAATGTTTATATGTCAAAAAGAAGTTAATTCCTTAAAAGAATGTGCTTTCAGTTATATGCCTTTTTCCTATGAAAGTTGGTCGTGGAGTATTAATAATTCCTCAGAGAATAATTCAAAATTTGATGAATATTATTACCTTCCACTACATGACAATAAAGGATTTTATCAAATTGTTACCATGTTTCTCAAATATTGTAGCCAAATATATAATTCACTCTCTAATGATAAAAACCATAATCATAATGAATATATAGCAGGAAGATGCCGACTACGCCAATTACCAGGACTCTTGCTCTTAGGTTATGATACTGAGAAAAGAAAGAAAGGTATAGTATCTTTCTCATTTTTCACCAGTGATTTGCCATGCACTTGGGTTATTCCAACTTCGATTTCTTATTTTTCTGAAATTGTTACCAATCCAGGTTGGATTGCAACTACAATGCTAAAACCTAAAATACCACCTGTTTTTAATTTACCCCACCCTATTAGTATCTTCAGTCTTGCTGACAGTGGTTTAGTAGTAGCTTATCATTGGTCATCTATTCTCTTTTTGCTCTTAGAACCCATATTGGTGATACCTTCTTCTCAGCTTCAATCTAAAAATCTAAAGGGTAAGTGGGATCCACATCAATTAGTAAATAAAAGTAAAAAATATCTTAATGATAAAGAAGCAAGTTTAAAACTTCTCGGTTCTCATTATATCATTCAATATTTTCCCAAGTCTCATCTTAATGAAAATACATTTTCTATTGCAGTCTTTCACTCAAAGCATTTACCGATCAACCAAGAACTACAACACGATTCATTTCAACCCTCAGATTTTATGAAATCCCTCATTTGGGGTATTTCTCTTCTACAACTGAGTCAAGAAAGTCTGAAATAAATAATGGCAACAAGTTCTTATTCCTCTCTACCACATCATCCTCCTCCTCCTCCTTATTCAATCATAAAACTGCAAAGTAGTGATGGTGATATTTTTGAAGTAGAATATGATATTATCAGACAGAGTGGTGTTATAAAAACCATTTTAAATGATTTGAGTGATGATACCAATGATGAAGCTATTCCTCTTCCAAATGTAAACACTATTATTTAAAAAAAAATAATTGAATGGTGTGGTTACCATCACAATAATAATGATAGTTCTATAATGTCATTTTCAAAATGGGATTTTGATTTTTTTGAACAAGATACATTGTTGCCAATAATTTTGGCGGCTGATTACTTAAATATTAAAGATCTAACTGACAAAGGAATCAAAATGTTTGCCAATATTATTAAAAAATTGACAGTAGAAGAAATCAGAGAAATATTTCATATAACTAACGATTTGACACCTGAAGAAGAAGAAGAAATTATTAAAGAAACTAACTGGTGTAAATTTATATAATTATAAGACCAGAAAGGATGTAAAGAATAATTACTGTGGAGTTCGTAAACCGTAGACTTTTTATTAATGGTTAATGAAGGCAGAGGACATGACCTCTTGGGTGTTAGTAATAATTAGATGCTAGAAATTAGGTTTTGAAGATTTACTTTAAGGAGAAAATACAAGATTTGATAATAGCTGTTGATATGTATTAATTAGATCCATATTAAATGATTGTAGTAAGCAACAAACAGTACACTGATGAGGAAACATTATCATTATAACATCACTTATATAATATTAGTCTGTTGATATGCATACTCCTTTTTCTTCTTAGAATGATTCTCTAAATATTCATTATATTTTTGAATACACCAATCATATGACATCAAATATACATAATATATTAACATTAACAAAACAAAAGAAGTTAATGAATAATGTAAGATAATAATAAAATATTCATCATTATTATCATTTATTACATTTTCACTAACTTCTACTGAGAATGTACTCTGTTCCGTTAACACCAAAGTGGTATTTTCGTAAATTACCATTTTTAATTACTTATTTGGAAAGACTAAGGAGACTCAGGGGTAGGTAGGAACTTGTGTTAATCTCCTTTCCCATACAACTCCTTTATATAGCTATCAAACAAATATATATCATTATTATTTTTTATTTATTTTAAATATTAACATTTTTACCAACAACTCTTGTGGGAACTACTTTATACATCATTTTCTCCTAAGGTATCAAACAAATATATGTACAAATAATAAAAACAAAATAATGTTATTAAAATTATAAGAATAAGAAATATGGTATACTGAAATATATTTAATTTAGATTTTTTGTTTTCTTTTTCAATATGATGAAAACGGTTCAGGATATAATGATTTTTGTTTGAAGTAAAAGTTTTTGGTGATGAATAGTCACCATTTCGATGCCAATATATTTCAAGAGGAAATGTATTTGACATTCCCCAATTAGGTTCTAAGAGGGACTCATGTACAATATTTGATATTGTTAATATAAATCCATTTTTCTTGCCATATTGAATAAATGCTAATGTTAAGGCCGCTACAAAAGCAGATTCCTTTTGAGTAAAAGATTGAATAAATTTATGTTTTTTCTTAAAAATAGAAAGAAAATGTATTTTAGGAACCAAGTGTAACTTTTTAATATCAAAGTCAATTAAATTATTAATTAAAGGTTGGCCTTCATCATCAACTAATTCATAAGGTATTTCATCAAGTTCATTCATTTTTTTTTATTTCTCCAGTTATAATATATATATATATATATATATATATATATATATATATATATATATATATATATATATATATATATATATATATATATATATATATATATATATATATATATATATATATATATATATATATATATATATATATATATATATATATATATATATATATATATATATGCATGTTTTTATTACATTGCAACTATGGAATTTGTAAAAAAAAAAAAAAGAACTTTATAAACTTTTGGAACCAGGAACTGATATTACAGCTTTTCTCTGGAAAATGATCCAACATACTTCAATTCAGAATCAATTAGATTCAACACATGATATGTACAAATTAACTACTACTACTACTACTACTACCACCACCACAAACACTACCACTACCACTACTAATAGTACTCCTACTACTACTACTACTACTATAATGCCATATTTTACCTATCCTATTAATCAAACATCATCCAATTCGGTATATTCAGGATTAATAGATGATTGTAAAAATATTAGTGATAGTTTATACTTTGTACAACATAAATTGCTTGAATGTCCTCTTATCCCAAATATTTTCGATCCCATTTTCAAACGTGATATTGCTCTTTATGAAAATAAATCACTAATAGGCATAAACAACCTCATTGACTTGCGAATGGCACGAGTATGGTGTGAATACCTAATGACAGATAAAATCAAACGATACGGAACCTGTCATAATCATCCGATCTTCAACAATTGTCCCGGGTGGTTAATTGATGCTGTTCATCTACAGATTGCCAACCCCAATATCTCTCTAATATATTCTACAGATATTAGAGGGGTTAATAAACATCTTGGTCAACTATGTAGTTTAATAAATTTACATCATATATTTAGACGCTTTGAAAACATTAATATAAATTATTCTGCATTACTTCTCCAATTAACGGTGTTATCTAATGCCTCTATTAATTCCATAAATCGCAGAGGAAATAAATTTCCCGCCAATATTATTTCTGCGACAAGTTTTGAGGATGTTAAACGTCAAATTATGGCCACTGAACGTTCAGATTTACTTCGAGATGATATGAGTTCCTTTGTATCACGTCTTACAACTAATCTCCCACCGCCAGTAGGAACTAATTTCTTTAATTTGATTCTAAAAAAAACCTAAATCATCAGTTTAATATACAATCCCCCTACCATGTATCAATCATGTTTATATATTTTTTGTAATTGTATCAAATGTTTTTTGTATTCTTTATATGTTGAATCTAATAATTTCTTTCCTTTTTTCGTATATGTTCCATTCTGAAATTCTTCAAGACCTTTTTTAATACTATATTTAGTCTTATGAGCTGTTTTGTGAAGAGCATGAGGAAAGGCCTCGCCCATTTGGGATCGTTCTATAAATAAATGTTGACCACAATTCTTACTGGGAATTAGATAATAGGGGCAAGTGGATATCTGACAAGCATTTGTTAAGATTTTAACATCATATCTGAATATATATATATCATGGAATGATGTTTTCTCACAATTAAACAATCCCATCTGATGGACTTTATCCATTATTTCCTTAGGTGTCATTGGATTCAATATTTCTTGGTGAACTTTCATGTATGACATCACCCAATTTTTTTCCACTTTTTTTTATAAATATCTCTGAGATTCCATTTCTCTATGACTTCTCTAATCATCTCATTTCTAATATTAAAGCGACATTTATCATAGTCCTCAATTTGCTCAAATTTTTTTAGTCTTTCACGAGAGCTTGGAAACTTCAAAGCATGATACAAACATTTAAAAAAAAAATGTCATTAAACAACTCATTCAATACTAATTCGATTTCATACTCTTCAAATTCCTTCATCATCTCTATGACAAATATCCTCAAAGTTTTTAAAGACAAATCTCCTGCATGAGACCATGAATAAAGGGCTGCAATTTTCTCACCATTTATTTGTATTTCCTTTAAAGGAAAAATATTGGCTGGACAAAGTTTGGTCACATCTAAATGTTTTAAAGCTTTTCGAACTTCATGTAATGTATAATAATTTTCTATATTATATTCAGATTCTTCAACATTATGTTCCAAACATTTCTGCTTCTCTTTCTTATATTTATCAGAGGTGATAAAAAAATGTGAGTAAGGATACTCAAATTTGCCTTTACAAACACATCTGCCCACATATTCTAAAATGATTATTTTCATGATTCTCTTTATTAAAGTCTTCATATACTGAGGGGACTGTGGGTTATTATCTCTCATCATCATATACATTATGAACATGGGTTTAATTAGCGTTTCACACTTAAGAGATATTCCATCAAATTTTAAAATACTCTCTGTCATTAATGCTTGATTTATATTATTTTCACTTTTCAAAATCTCCCAATATTTTTTCAGTTTCCATCGTTTCATGTATCCATTAACAACAGTAGCTTGAATACTATTAATTATTCTACAAACATACTTGGGTCGGCTTTTAATTGGATACTTCTCAAAGAGTTTTATCAACAAGACAGCTAATGATCCTAGATGAGCATTGTGATCCTTAATAATCGGATTCTTCAAAACTGCAAAAGTCATCATTTTAGCAAAAAGGTTAGTTTCCATCAGTGATCCCATAACATGAGCCTCCTCAGGTGTGAAAATTGGTATAATAGCATTAAAGCGAGTTTCTTGTTTACCATTAATAATTTCAATTTCATTGTATTTATGACCAACTTCCCCATATATGTTAACAAAATCCACAAGGGCTGTCACTCCAATTAAATCAAAGGGGGCTTCAACAATTTGAATAATATTATATGACCAAATATTTAAGACTGTACAGTTTAAGTTACGAAAAAGTACAGGAATGCCTGTTATGTTCCAAACAGTCGATAACTGGAATTTATTGACTGAATTTAACAGTGTTAGAAATTTTGGTTCTTGTAAATCACTGACTGTTGAAGTGAGAGAAATCCTACAACAATTTTCAGGTAAAACTTGTAATGCAAGAATATGGTGTTTTACTTTTTCAAATATTTTCACAAAATCATCTATATCCTTTTTAAAGTCATTGTCAGTGTATCCTTTTAGTTGATAGGCCTTCTTTGAATAGTAGTGACTTGATACTGTTATTGAGTTCAAAACTACACCAGCTAATTCCATTTCTTTAAGATATTGTCCTTCCTCAATAAGTTTCTTTATTCCATTGATTTTTTCCCTGAGATTAGTTTCAATATTGGTGTAAACTCCCTTAAAACGCCCAGTAAAATTACCTCTTACATCTTTTATGTTCATAATCCTTAGAAATAGTTCATCACAAATTTTCTTTTCTATGTTAATAATCTCTCTCAAAAAAAAAAATTCTCTTTGTCTTTGTTATAAATTTGAATTATTCTCCGATTCCATTGTGTAATCAGTTGATCCATTATTTTTACATTTAAATCTTGAAATTGTAAATGAAGGATATATTCAGTTTTGCTATTTGTAAACATGTATATTTTTTCACCATTATATTGTTTAAGATAAACATACTCATCAAGATAAAATTCACTTTCTAATGTTCCACCAGGCAATAAAGAGCCTTCTACAGATAAACGTATTTTTACAGAACTGCAATGACTACTTATATTCTTCATTACATCTTCCATATCATCCATTTCAAGTACTTGAAATAAATTTGGTATTGTATTTCCAGTATTAAGTTGTGCTTGTAAAAATAAACTCTGTTTAACTGGATATTCTTTTCCAATTCCTAACACAAAAAATTCACACTTTTTTCCAACAGGACATTTCATTTTTTCAAGTTGAGTTTCAGCCTTATCTCTTGATACACTATGGAAGCCATCAGTGATAAAAAACACTTTAATATCTTTTGATTGACAACTTTCAATTTCCTCTTGAATTTTCTTTAATGCTCCGATTAAATCAGTAGAACTATTTCTAAAATCACTTTTTTGAATCTGTGGGCTACATCCCTTTTTCTCAATAACATCACTAAAGGTATACCTAACAGTTTCATTTCCACACTTCTCTAAAATAGGAGCCATATACTTATTCCATTGGTTCATTAATGCTGACCAATAAACACTCATTGAAGTTGAAGTATCAATCATCAGTATATTATATGATAATTGGGTAAAAACGTCAGGGAGAGTAGAAGGTAAATGTAGAATAACATCCATCCTTCCTTCAGCCTGTAAAAAAAATTTCAATGTATTTTCATAAATATTATTAAAATTTTCGGCTACCTAACCTAAATTAACCCATAAAGACTACTAGGTACGACATATAATAATGAAAGAGAATGATAACTAATACTTACAATTTGTGAGGAAAGAAGATGATAAGCTTCAACCTTTACATTTATGGGAATAGATATTTCAATTCTATCCATTTTTCTGGTGAAAAAGTTGGTGGTAATGAGCTGAGAAGATAACTTAATGAATGTTATCATGCGTTATCATTGGTATCCATACGCTTCAGTATGACAGTCAGAGCATCCTCAACTGATTGTCCTTCAGGAGGTATCCCACATTATAAGTCAGAGCATCCTCAACTGATTGTCATTCAGGAGGTATCCCACATTATAGTCAGAGCATCCTCATGATCGTCCTTCAGAAGGTATGGCTCCACAAGCAATTCTCTTTTCCACCAATAGACGAAATGTTCTAACGTTACGAGCCTGCAAAATTCCAACGTTTTAAAGTTTAATACTTTTCCCTATTTCACTGTTAAACTGGAGGTAACGAGGGCTTATCTTGGCCCCAGCCTCTTTGTTCTCCATGTGAATTAGCACAAATGAACAGCCTAAGAGTTACATTCACTAATATATATACTGTCAGAATGTTATGACGTCATTTCCTCTTAAAAGATCATTATGATATTATATTAAAAAGTAACATCTTTTACCACTCTTTTCCAGTACTGATTTAATGCGACGTACACACAAGGTGCCTGGGAGTTACTACCATAGTGTTCGACTGTAGTCATATTTATTTTCCTGATACCCAAATTTTTGGTTGGTGTCGAGAGACGACTCTGTATGATGGTGTATTCCAGACGTCTGTTAAGATCGATGTTGAAGGATATGTTGTTGGCTGAAGTAATAAACAGAGAAAATAAATTTCCCCATAATCCTTCTCCTTATACAAATGGTGGATTCTCTACTGTCTGCTCCCATCTGTTGACATCATAGTATTTTGGGGTTACCAGGAGTAGGGGGAGAGGTTCAACAATCTCATCTCATCCTGATATTTGGCATAGGTACATGACTACTTTCCTTCATTTTGTTCTATTATTTAGATTTTTTGTATCATAACCTTTATAGAAATTTGAATTGGATTCAAGTTTATTAAAAAATAATATGATAATTTTACCATCATTAAAAAAAAAAAAAAAAAAAAAAAAGAGAGGAGGATAATTGATATTGGTCTTTGAAGGAAGGAAAGAAGAGATATACTAAACGAACATGTACCTTGTAGTATTTTATAATTGCTTTGTCTATTGGGATAAGATATATGTAAAAATGGTGGTTCCTTCTCCGGGTTGTGGGATTATATGAAAATGGTGGTTCCTTCTCAGTTTCTTTTTTTTCCTCCACCTCTTCTACCATATCCATATCTTCAGACCCCTCTACCTTAATGTTCAATTTTATATTTTTAAATATAATGTTCCTTGTCTCAATTTTAAATTCCACTTCATTGTTACCTTCTTGAAGTTCAAGTTTCATTACCACAAATGGCGGTAATGAATCTTCTTCCATTGGGAAATCATATTTTGAAAATCCCTGTATAAATAAATCTTGACTGGCTGCATGGGTACATGATATCCAGAGTCTATTCATGTAAATTGGTTTGGATTCATTTTGTGATCTTACTCGTATTGATTCTATATGATTATTTAACTGGACATCTCGTATTTCACTCAAATCAGTAACGTCAACACTATCTGAAATATTCCATGGAAATATTAAAACAATTGGGTTTTTGGAATAATATCCTTTATCATATACACAATTTTGCAATATTTTATTTATGTGAAAAGATTCACTATTATGCCAATATTTGTAAGCATTATTATAATTAATAAGAAAGGTATCCCAGCAAACACAAATCATCTACACAACGTTCGCCTATCTCTTGCCATAGGTGTGGGAATGATTTGCATTGAGAATGGTGCAGGAGAGCCTTTGAGAAACTTTTACTCAAAAAATCCAAACACAAAGGTTTAATTATAAATTGTTTTTCTACAATTATTTTCTTCCAAATGTAAAACAAATAGTTTTTACATGTTTAAATATAAAATTTATGGTGTTTTTTTGTAAAATTCATTAATAAATTGTGAATGATATATATTGGCTGAGTGAAACCTTTATAATCCATTTAGTTATAATTTGAACAGAAAAAAGTATTTTTCCAAATTTTCTAAAAATTGCTCTTTTTAACACAATTTGACTCCTTATACATTCCACTAAACACTATATCATGTTTAAATATATAATTTATGTATTATTCTCTAAAATAATTTATATAAATTATATAAGTTGCTGGAAAGTGGTGTTAAGGATTTTGAAAACATTTTGTTGTGTTAATATGTTCTTATTAACTATGTCTCAAGTTCACAGTTTATCAAACAAGAATATTAACATTCGTCAACTCTTAAAATCTTATATGTTATCTTGCTGGTGCAAAAAAGGGTGAATCTTTAGGAACAGCTATAGTATCTATATATCACAAATGGTGTTTTCCCTAACTCAAACAATGTAGGGTTTATTATTCTACACATATTTCTAATGACTCTTAGATGTTTACATTCTCTGAAGTATAATTGTGAAGGCTGTGTCCATCACTCTCAACACAGATTCTTAAACTCGTCTCTGCAGGTTCAACTATATAATTAGTTTCCATTTTGAATTTCCATGGACATTTGTATCCAAAATGAAACCAATGTGGTTTCCTTCAGCGCCTTCAGCCAGCACATTTGCTCATTCATTTCCACAGATTCCAACAAGGTAGGGGATTTACAGAAATTTGTATATTCATATTGTTATATATTAAAAATATGAATGCAGTTCAATATGATAAGACAAATACATGAGTTTATGATAAATTCGTTTTCTGTGATATACCATTGATATGCTCTTTTTTTCTTTAAACGGCAGACTAAACTAAAGTGCTCACATCAACAGATTTGATGTATAAATGGTCAACGCTCAACAGAGTTAGTATAAATGTATTAGTATAAATCTTACTTGTCTCATTGTTAATTCACATTCAATGTCAACTTGTGGTTTTGATGTGGCACGTTTGGCCAAGACACCCCACCCCATTATGCACCCCATACCCATCTTGTGGGCGGTTGTGGAAAGGGTTACAGAGGCACATAATGGGCTCAGGGACTGAACCCCACAATTCATTTAGCTAAGCAAGTTACAATCTTGATGAGCTAGTTACAAAATTCAATATAAGTCATCACATCAACAATGGGTTCGAGATCGACCTCAAGTACAGGTTCTAAATTAAGCAACTGACATATGTGGAGAGCTAGTATCAAAATTTATATGTTTGTCCTGCACACCGTCCCCCATCCAGTGGGCAGCGGTGGATAGGTTACAATCACTTAGTT
Organism: Procambarus clarkii; assembly: GCF_020424385.1. Classification (NCBI taxonomy): domain Eukaryota; kingdom Metazoa; phylum Arthropoda; class Malacostraca; order Decapoda; family Cambaridae; genus Procambarus; species Procambarus clarkii. The sequence goes on from NW_025564842.1 coordinate 18,138, forward strand.
GTTATCTACAGTTAGCAAACTGGGGATATTTGGCTAAAATTTCTGGTAGCAGATCATTTTGAATGAAATATTGACACATCGCTGGAACATTGGTTATAGAATTGTCTCTAAATTCATGTATCTTTTCGCACTCCATCACATAGTGACGGAGGGTGTGCGAATAATTTTGTTGACACAGTTTACATTTGGTCAGGTCTACATCAGCAGATAATGAGAATTCCCAGAGATACTTGTAACCGAGTCTAAGCCGAGCAGTAGTAACATCTAGAAGTCTGCTGATTTTATTGGATGATCCATAGATGTGTGGCTCCTCTTGTATGATATGTATGATAGATGGAATTACTAGTTCCAGTTTCTAGGCAGGCGATGAGTACTCACAATAACCTTAATTAAGCGTCAAAACAAAAATGTGTATACTCTTTTTACTCTCCTGACCTTAGTTCTCGAGCTATGTATTTCATTTTGGTACCAACGTGTTCGCAATAACATTCTCTAGAAGAAAATCAGCAAAAACGGTCACCAAAAGTTATATGAATACCAGCACCCAATAAATACCTACGTAGATGACTCGCCGTGTGTGTGTTTGATGGTGGTCAAACGATGTTTGATGTGTTTGATCAGGTGATGTCCTGATCCGCATAATTAATAATAAGTATAATAATAATATAATATAAGTATAATAATAGTATAATAAGAGCAAAGCGTTCCTATTACGAGAATAGATTCAAAGAAGCAAAAGGCAACATAAAAAGCACATGGAGAGCCATCTCTACCATCCTAGGAGCTAAACAACATTCACATAATAAGATAAAAATCTCCAAGGATGGTTATACACCTGCAACAGATCTTGAAACAGCAACTGAATTTAATAGCTTCTTTTCATCGTTTGGTGCTCACCTTGCCCGAAAAATCCCAGAGACTCAGACATATGTTACCACATATCTTTCACGCAGCTATCCAAACTCTCTTCTCCTCTCTCCGGTCAGCCCTACAGATGTTGTGTCCATCATTCACTCGCTAAAAACCAAAGCTGGGAACATTAGTGAAATACCATCGATGGTACACAGGCGTGCCACCCATGCCCTTGCACCATCCATAGCACTGCTGTTCAACAAATCCCTAGAGTGTCATACCTTCCCTGATATCCTTAAAAAAGCAAGAGTAACGCCAGTTCATAAAGGAGGTAACACGGCAGACATAAATAATTACAGACCCATATCGAATCTACCTATATTATCAAAATTATTTTTTTTTTTTTTACAAACAGCTCTACTCCAATCTTGTAAAATTCAATATACTAAGTCCCTGTCAGTTTGGCTTCCGCTCCCAAAAGAGTACCAATGATGCTATTGTTAGTCTGCTTGACTTAATCTTCTCAGCCCTTGACAAAAGTGAGTTTCCAATTGAACTCTTCATCGGCCTGAGAAAGGCCTTTGATACTGTTAACCATAACTACCTCTTACTTAAATTCCACCATTATGGAATCCGTGGCCTTGCCCTAAACTATATCCGATCCTATCTTAGTAACAGACACCAATATGAAGCCATCAATGATATAACCTCTCCCACTCTACCACTTAATTACCGTAAAGGTGCCACAGAGCAGCATCCTAGGACCCTCCTGTTTCTTATATACATCAATGATCTCCCTAATGTCTCTAACATACTTAAACCTATATTGTTGGCTGATGATACTACTCATCTACTCTGACCCCAACCCACTCCTGTTAAATAATGTTGTAAACAATTAATTAAAAAAAGTCTACTTGTGGATGTCAACCAACAAACCTCACACAAAACATAGAAAAGACCTACTATATCTTATTTGGAAACAAATCAACAAATGCAATTCAGCTTCAGATAGATAATGTAAACATTAGCAATAAAAATGATGGAAAGTTTCTTAGCCTATACTTAGACAAGAGACTCAACTTCCGCACCCATATACAACACATAACTAAAAAGGTTTCTAAAACAGTTGGTATACTGTTTAAGATCAGATATTATGTACCCTACTCTGCTCTCCTCTCACTCTATTATGCACTTATCTATCCCTATCATTCTTATGGCGTTTGTGCTTGGGGTTCAACCTCTGCAAACTACCTCAAGCCCATCATCATCCAGTAAAAATCTGCTATCAGGACAATAAATAACTCTACCTTCAGACAACACACAGCTCCCTTGTTCAAATCCTTAAACATGCTAAACAAATTCACTCCATACATTCTCCTGTGTAAATTACGTTTATAAAGCCCTTTTTCTAACTGCAAACCCTGTTCTGAAACTCTTCCTGGACAGATGTAATAGAACACATGGCCACGTCCCCACCAGACATAAATATCTCTTTGATATCCCCAGAGTCAAACTTAATCTATGTAAACACTCTATGTAAATAAAGGGACCTAGTCTATGGAACTCACTCCCTTATAATGATTTGAAAAGCTGTCCAACTTCTGCCATATTCAAAAATAAAACCAAAAAGTACCTGTAGTACTTTTTAAGTACGAGGGAGTAATGCGCAAAGCGTCCCTCACCTGTGACGTCACAGCGTCACCTGACGCCATATCAACACATCGGCCATTTTGTCGTCAGTTCAGTCATGGCGAGGACTAACCCTTCATGCAAACTGCACCTACTATCAAGAAGAAGAAGATTTTGTGTTCCACCGATAGTATTATCGTAAGTAAGCACTTATATTTTATATTTTATTAAATTAATTGATTCTATTTTTCTGTAATAAAGGTCCAAAGGGTTGTTAAGGAACAAGGGTGTAGCGATACCGACGCTCAGTGCGCTCAACTCACACCAAAGTATCACCTGTGTAGCTTCTGTAATTAGTGTTAATTAGTTATGCTATAAGATAATGAAGCGAGTATAAGATTAACTCGCTACAAGGGTACTGTGTTGGGAGGTGAGGGCTGTTACTGGTGTCTGTGGGGATGTGAGGACTTGTACCAACCACTATCACCACCAGTACCTTGTCTTGCATCCTGCTTAGTATTCCTATTGAGATATGAAGTATTATTGCATTCATATAATTATTCATTCATTGTCATTACTATTTTTATGGGCTATGTTCTGTTACCCTAATGCTTTTTACCCCTGGGCATGTCCATTTACTCTCCAGCCCTTCACAAGCCACTGCTGCACCCCCTCCATGCCCATACTTACTGTGCTTATTCTTACAGGACTGCACTGCATTATGTGGTGCTCACTGCCTGGACACCTTGATACATGCATTATAGGGTTCTGGTAGTTGTTCTACTCACCAAGCCCTTCCAAGGCCAGGCTTGACATGTGAGAGCTTGGTCCAACAGGCTGTTGCTTGGACAGGCCCCTCAGGCCCACATATCCACCACAGCCTTGTTTGTCCGGCACTTCAAAATCAAATGTTTATTTACGTAAGGTACATACATATTTTTAGGTAAGGTACTCTTTATTTGGGTAAATTTATCTTCGTAGTATTTAGCTTTGGCTCGTCTAATTATCTTGGATAGCAATAACGAGTAATTCTTTGAGAATTCTTTGGAGACAATTCCTAACCTATACTTCTCCCAACCTATACTTCTTCTCAAGGTCATCTTCACTTCTTGAAGATGTTCAGGTTTTCTCTTGAAGATGTCGACGGTTGTTCCAGCAATACTGTATTTCTTTTATTGCTGAAAACCTGTTTTCAGCCATAAAAAAATAATCCTGAATCCAGAAAAAAATCCCTTTTGTATCGTCTGGAAATTTTCAAATATTGCTGATCAAACCTGAGTCTAAATTATTTGTATATATTATGAATTACAGAGGTCCCAGGACAGGGTTTTTAGGCACTCCACTTACATTTTCCCACTCTGACTTAACCCCCATTTATACAAACTCAGTCTTATCTTTTAGCTAATAATTTATTGTACACACCATACTCAGCCTGTGTAGGGTAGTTTATTGTGCATGTGTAGTATATATATTTGTGTAGTATATTTGGTATATTTAATGCCTCTAACCTCTCCTCATAGTTCTTGTCCTTCAGTTCTGGGAGCCACTTAGTAGCATGTCTTTGCACCTTTTCCAGTTTGTTTATGTGCTTCTTAAGATATGGGCACCATACAACCGCTGCATATTCCAACTTTGGTCTAACAAAAGTCGTGAACAATTTCTTGAGTATTTCGCCATCCATGCATTTAAAAGCTCTGAATATTATCCTTTACCTGCAATTGGTTGTTGCTGTATTTATAGAATATGATTTGTTCTACTTTACATTTGTTTGTTCCTTTTTTTCAAAATTTCTTTCTGCCTCTCTCCTCACTGCCGTGTAGTTGTTTCTCTTTGTATTACTGGTATGTTTGGGGGTTTGGCCTCTTCGTATATTGATTCCATTTTTGTGTCTTTTGGTCTCTGTCCGTCTTGAAATTTCAGTTGAACAAATCCTGTTTCCTAGTTCTGCATCTTTGTTTTGGTATAAATGTTTTTGTTCCTTTATCATATATTTCACAAAATTGACATACTGTGCATTAATTCATCTCAATTACTTCCTTTCCTAACAGCAAGCCTTTCCAGTAAAATTCTTTGAATTCTTTTCTGACTTCTGGCCTAATGTTTGTTTTATCCTAGTGTGTATGATGCCTAGCGTGTGTCTGGTGCCTGTTGTGTTAAACCGAAGATAAATGCATAAGTATAGGTCAGTAATTTCTCCAGCTTTGAAAGGGGCTTTCATTATGCAGCAGTATTCCACTCTAGAGAGCACTAGCGTCTTGAAAACTATCATCATCGGTATAGCATCTCTAGTGTGAAAAGTTCTTGTTATCTATCCTGTCATTTTTCTTGCAGTTGTGACGGCTACTTTATTGTGTTCTTTAAATGTAAGGCCTTCTGACATCAGTACACCCAAATCCTTTACGTTGCTTTTCCGTTCAATGTTATGATTTGACTGAGTTTTGTAAGTGGTTTCCGTTTTTATATTTTTTATTTTTTCCGTAGCGCATGAGCTGAAACTTATGTTCGTTAATCACCATGTTATTTTCTGTAGCCCATAGAAAGACCTGATTTACATCTGATTGGAGGTTTGCCGTGTCCTCTATGTTGCCTACTCTCGTGAAGATTCTAGTGTCATCTGCAAAGGATGATCAAGTACTATAGGTTGTGTCCTTGTCTATGTCCGATATGAGGATGAGAAAAAGTATTGGAGCAAGCACAGTACGCTTGGGGACTGAGCTCTTTACGGTTGATGGTCCAGATTTTATTTTGTTGACTACTACACATTGGGTTCTATTAGTCAGGAAGTTGTATATCCATCTGCCTATTTTTCCGGTAATTCCTTTTGAACGCATTTTATGTGCAATAACACAATGGTCACATTTGTCAAAGGCTTTTTTTTGTCAAAGCGTTTTGTTTGTCTTCCATGGCATCTAGTGCCATGTCAGAGTGGTCCAGCAACTGTGATAGGCAAGAGCGCCCTGTTCTGAAACCATGTTGTCTGGGGTTATGGAGATGCTGTGATTCCATGTATTTTGTGATCTTACTTCTTAGCATTCTCTCAAAGATTTTTATGATGTGCGATGTTAGTGCTATCGGTCTGTAGTTTTTTGCCTCTGCCTTATTTCCTCCTTTATGGGGCGGTGCTATCTCTGCGGTTTTTAGTATGTCAGGGACAATGCCAGTATCTTGGCTTTGTCTCCAAAGAATGTGAAGGGCCTGCGATAACGTTTTTTACAGTTCTTGATGAATATAGAGTTCCAAGAGTCAGGGCCTGGTGCAGAGTGCATAGGCATACTGTCTATGGCTTCTTCAAAATCCAGTGGGGATAGGATCACATCTGATTTATGATTTGATGTTGGTATCATATCCATGAAAAATTCATTTGGGTTATCAATCAGATGGATGGAGAGCTACACTCGTGGTGTCCCATTTTCCCAGCACTCTTTGTCATATAATGCTTTGAAACTTTTGACGGATTTGGCCTCCACCACCTTCTCACCTAACATGTTCCAACCGTTTACCATTCTGTTTGCAAAAGTGAATTGTCTTACATTTCTTCGGCATCTTTGTTTAGTTCGTTTAAATCTATAACCTCTTGTTCTTGAAATTCCAGGTCTCGGGAAATCTTCCCTATCAAGTTTATCAATTCCTGTTACTGTTTTGTACGTAGTGATCATATCTCCTCTTTTCCTTCTGTCTTCTAGTTTGGAATATTTAATGCCTCTAATGTCTCCTCATAAATCCTGCCCTTCAGTTTTGGCATGAATGTTTGTGTGCCTTCATCGTATATTTTGCAAAATATGGAATACATCTCATTTACTTTACTTTAAGAATATGGTTCGATCAATTAAAAACCCTCTTGTTCAAATTGCAAAGAGACTGAAAGAGATGCAGCATGCTCAATGGATTATATATTAGTGATTATTATTAGGATTATATATTAGTGAATCATATTAGTGATTCAATTATTATGGTCATAAATTCACTTAAAAATGTAAATTTTAAGTTAAAAAATTTTAACCAAAAAACTTGATATTTTTCATATTTGGAACCATTCCATAATCCCAAGCATAAATGATTATATTTCTATCACTTGCTCTTAAGATTGTTTCATTTAATAGAGGTTGGGCATAATTGTTCTCTGCTGCTAATAGAACTGACTGACTTAGCTATAGGAAAATGTAAAATTAATTGGTTTATCCATTACAGTATTTTGCAGTTTATTTCATGATCCTGTGCTTAATACTTGCATAAATAGTAGATTACAAAATGCATTTTTATATCATTAGTATTGAATAATAATAATGCAAATAATTGACTTATAAATGATGTACAATTAATTGGTAGGTGATATTATATTATTAATATTTTTTCATTCTTGCAAAGCCTTAACAAAGTCATTAACATGTTAATATAAACTTGATCACCTTCCACTTATTTTCTCATGTGCTACCTACATGTACAAAACCTTATTCCTAAATGCATATTTTGTTCTGAAACTTGTCCTTTATATGTTGTGTATCACCATCTCTGGAGAGTTTTATCTGATTGATGTATAAATTACTTTTAATTTTACAGAATATTATTGTTATACTGAATTTATTATTATATAAATAACTTAATTTTACAGAATCATCTATCAACGCACATCCACAAGTTGAGGAGGAGGATGTGACCTTCCAGATGTCTGAAGTACTGAAACAGGCACCAAACAGGCCTGGTGGATCTAGGTACAAGGTAAAATAATTTAATTTTTTTTTTTTTTTTTTTTTTACTAATTTCCGTCCGATATATATATATATATATATATATATATATATATATATATATATATATATATATATATATATATAATGTGTCGTACCTAGTAGCCAGAACGCACATCTCAGCCTACTATGCAAGGCCCGATTTGCCTAATAAGCCAAGTTTTCTTGAATTAATGTTTTTTCGACTACCTAACCTAACATTTTCAGCTACCTAACCTATCCTATAAAGATAGGTTAGGTTCGGTCATATATCTCTATTAATTTTAACTCCAATAAAAAAAGAATTGACCTCATACATAATGAAATGGATAGCTTTATCATTTCATAAGAAAAAAAATAGAGAAAATATATTAATTCATGAAAACTTGGCTTATTAGGCAAATCGGGCCTTGCATAGTAGGCTGAAAAGTGCGTTCTGGCGACTAGGTACGACATATATATATATATATATATATATATATATATATATATATATATATATATATATATATATATATATATATATATATATATATATATGTCGTACCTAGTAGCCAGAACGCACTTCTCAGCCTACTATGCAAGGCCCGACTTGCCTAATAAGCCAAGTTTTCATGAATTAATTGTTTTTCGACTACCTAACCTACCTAACCTAACCTAACCTAACTTTTTCGGCTACCTAACCAAACCTAACCTATAAAGATAGGTTAGGTTAGGTTAGGTAGGGTTGGTTAGGTTCGGTCATATATCTACGTTAATTTTAACTCCAATAAAAAAAAATTGACCTCATACATAATGAAATGGGTTGATTTATCATTTCATAAGAAAAAAATTAGTGAAAATATATTAATTCAGGAAAACTTGGCTTATTAGGCAAATCGGGCCTTGAATAGTAGGCCAAAAAGTGAGTTCTGGCTACTAGGTACGACATATATATATATATATATATATATATATATATATATATATATATATATATATATATATATATATATATATATATATATATATATATATATATATATATAATATCTCTATCACATCTATATCACTTTGTGCTTTAGCCCTGGTGGAGCTTGGTCCACCAGGCTGTTGTTTGGAGTGGCCCGCAGATCCACATACAGTCTGCATATGATATACAGTCTGTTGATCAATTAAACTACAGTAGTTAGTTTTTATCATCCGAATGCACCAATATGTGTTCATTCTTCCCAGATGAAGGAACTAGGTAATATTCATCATCTGAATGCACCATCTGATGCTTTAACACACTCATGATACACGAGAGGTTTAAAAAACTTTTAAAACTTTTAAAACTTTTTGACCTATGTATTTAAAAGCAATTCTAAAGTTAAAAAGTGTAGCATAGGCCCCTCGCAGAATGTTCTTAATATGATCCTCAGGTTATAGTTTTCTATCTAAAACCACCCCTAGATCTCTTTCTTGATCAGAATTCTTTATAGATCTCAGTGGCTCGATCATAGAAACTGCTCTAAATCCTTGTTGGCCTGGATTGTGGAGGTCATTGGTCTCTATAAAACTAGTAATCTGACTCCTGATCACTCTCAAATAATTTTATTATGTGGGATGTTAGTGCAACTGGTCTATAATTCTTTGCCAATGCTTGTGTTGTGTTGTGTTGTTTTGGTAGTGATGTGCAATGTGTTGTTTTGGTAGTGATTCGTCCAGTTCTGGTAGTAGTGCGGTTGTTGTGTAGTGTAGTACTTGTGTGCTTGTTAATGACTTGTATTCCAGTCTTGTGGGTATCTCCTTTCCCCTACGGGCCAACTGCTTTGTTCTTACCTAGCATTTTGCTTTGTTTGGGTATGAATGTTTGTGTGCCGTATATTTTGCAAAATTTGCCATATATCTCATTATTTACTCCTCTGCCTAGCAACAAGTCTGTCTAATTATACTCATTAACTGTTTTTCAAAGTTCCCCATAGTGTCCTTTATTGAAATCGAGTTCATGAACCGTTTCAATGTTCTTATTTTCTTCTAGATTATATCTTAAAGTATATTTAAATGTTATTGTTATTAAATGTTATTGTGACATTGCATTGCAATTGAGCTATGTTGTTTACCATACCGTTCATTTCGTGAGTATAAGTATAGATGCCACACTTGTGACAGGTAAAACCATGCCTTTTTTGAAAAACAGCACCGTCTGTTGCACGTAAGAGCAACCCACACTATATTATGTTGCGATATTATTTCAATATTTCCGATTGTATTGATAATTTGAATTTTCATAGATTTCAATTTATTTTCATTTCGATTTAATAATTTTGTGTGACATTGCATTGAAATTGAGCTGTGTTGTTTACCATACTGTTCATTTCATGAGTATAGTTTATTTTTTTATTTTTTTCATTTCATTTTTTTAGCTGTTCTTATTTTTCAGTGATGGGAATATCAGATCATTTGATGTTCCCAATTTTCTGATGGAAGCATCAGACCATTATAGAATGCATCGGATGAGGTAGTTTGGAATGGTGGGGAGGACGAGAGGGGGGTATGGTGGGGAAGACGAGGGGACAGAGGAGAGGGTAATGGTGGGGAGGACGAGGGGACTGGGGAGTTGGGGATGGTGGGGACAGGGGAATGCTGGGGAGGACAAAGGGACAGGTGAATGGGAGATGGTGGGGGAGGAAGAAGGACAGGGGAGGGGAAAATGGTAAGGAGGACGATGGGACAGGGAAGTGGGAATAGTGGGGATGATGTGGGGACAGGGAAGTGGGAAGGACGAGAGGACTGTGGAATGGGGAATAGCAAAGTGAATTATAATTATATATATTAATTAATTCTTATAAATTTCCAGAAGCCTGTATCAACACCCACACTAATGCAACTGAAAGAGATGTTGAGACAAGTATTGCTGATATGTTGAAGAACGCCCCAAACAAACTCGGTGGAAACAGATACAAGGTAAAGTTTGCCAATTTGCTGTAGTCTAATTCAATTTCTTTTTAGTAATCTTCGAGAACATTTATGCTATGAATAAGATAAAATAATGTAACTGATTTTGATTTATTTACTATTTATTATTTATTTACCGTTATTAGTATAATAGATCTCGTAATAATTTTGCAAAAATAATGGCATTTACTATTTTAAAAAGCTCGGGTGCAGGGGGGGGGGTTATGTAAAAGCCTGGTTTGTGCCTCGGAGAGGCTATGGGATCCAGTAAGATCGTCCTTCCTTTCCTCCCTAGAATCTGGATGTAGCAGGTGCTCAATTGTCAAAAGTGAAAAATTGGTTTTGTCTTCCGAATGCACCATTTGTGTAAATTTGCTAATAATCTTTTAAAAATAGTAAATGCCATTATTTTTGCAAAATTATTACGAGATCTATTATACTAATAACGGTTTGATAAAATACAGTAGACTGCCTACTGGATAATAGTTCCAGTCCACCTGTAGACAGGGATCTCACATCAGCTTGTATATTATACAAGGATAAGATTTGATTTACTTTTGTATTTATATGCATATATGCATTTATATGCATTATTCTCTAGAATAATAGATCTCGTAATAATTTTGCAAAAATAGTGGCATTTACTATTTTAAAAAGCTCGGGTGCAGGGGGGGGGGGTTTGTGTAAAAGCCTGGTTTGTGCCTCGGAGAGGCTATGGGATCCAGTAAGATCGTCCTTCCTTTCCTCCCTAGAATCTGGATGTAGCAGGTGCTCAATTGTCAAAAGTGAAAAATTGGTTTTGTCTTCCGAATGCACCATTTGTGTAAATTTGCTAATAATCTTTTAAAAATAGTAAATGCCATTATTTTTGCAAAATTATTACGAGATCTATTATACTAATAACGGTTTGATAAAATACAGTAGACTGCCTACTGGATAATAGTTCCAGTCCACCTGTAGACAGGGATCTCACATCAGCTTGTATATTATACAAGGATAAGATTTGATTTACTTTTGTATTTATATGCATATATGCATTTATATGCATTATTCTCTAGAATAATAGATCTCGTAATAATTTTGCAAAAATAGTGGCATTTACTATTTTAAAAAGCTCGGGTGCAGGGGGGGGGGGTTTGTGTAAAAGCCTGGTTTGTGCCTCGGAGAGGCTATGGGATCCAGTAAGATCGTCCTTCCTTTCCTCCCTAGAATCTGGATGTAGCAGGTGCTCAATTGTCAAAAGTGAAAAATTGGTTTTGTCTTCCGAATGCACCATTTGTGTAAATTTGCTAATAATCTTTTAAAAATAGTAAATGCCATTATTTTTGCAAAATTATTACGAGATCTATTATACTAATAACGGTTTGATAAAATACAGTAGACTGCCTACTGGATAATAGTTCCAGTCCACCTGTAGACAGGGATCTCACATCAGCTTGTATATTATACAAGGATAAGATTTGATTTACTTTTGTATTTATATGCATATATGCATTTATATGCATTATTCTCTAGAATAATAGATCTCGTAATAATTTTGCAAAAATAGTGGCATTTACTATTTTAAAAAGCTCGGGTGCAGGGGGGGGGGGTTTGTGTAAAAGCCTGGTTTGTGCCTCGGAGAGGCTATGGGATCCAGTAAGATCGTCCTTCCTTTCCTCCCTAGAATCTGGATGTAGCAGGTGCTCAATTGTCAAAAGTGAAAAATTGGTTTTGTCTTCCGAATGCACCATTTCTGTAAATTTGCTAATAATCTTTTAAAAATAGTAAATGCCATTATTTTTGCAAAATTATTACGAGATCTATTATACTAATAACGGTTTGATAAAATACAGTAGACTGCCTACTGGATAATAGTTCCAGTCCACCTGTAGACAGGGATCTCACATCAGCTTGTATATTATACAAGGATAAGATTTGATTTACTTTTGTATTTATATGCATATATGCATTTATATGCATTATTCTCTAGAATAATAGATCTCGTAATAATTTTGCAAAAATAGTGGCATTTACTATTTTAAAAAGCTCGGGTGCAGGGGGGGGGGGGTTTGTGTAAAAGCCTGGTTTGTGCCTCGGAGAGGCTATGGGATCCAGTAAGATCGTCCTTCCTTTCCTCCCTAGAATCTGGATGTAGCAGGTGCTCAATTGTCAAAAGTGAAAAATTGGTTTTGTCTTCCGAATGCACCATTTCTGTAAATTTGCTAATAATCTTTTAAAAATAGTAAATGCCATTATTTTTGCAAAATTATTACGAGATCTATTATACTAATAACGGTTTGATAAAATACAGTAGACTGCCTACTGGATAATAGTTCCAGTCCACCTGTAGACAGGGATCTCACATCAGCTTGTATATTATACAAGGATAAGATTTGATTTACTTTTGTATTTATATGCATATATGCATTTATATGCATTATTCTCTAGAATAATAGATCTCGTAATAATTTTGCAAAAATAGTGGCATTTACTATTTTAAAAAGCTCGGGTGCAGGGGGGGGGGGTTTGTGTAAAAGCCTGGTTTGTGCCTCGGAGAGGCTATGGGATCCAGTAAGATCGTCCTTCCTTTCCTCCCTAGAATCTGGATGTAGCAGGTGCTCAATTGTCAAAAGTGAAAAATTGGTTTTGTCTTCCGAATGCACCATTTCTGTAAATTTGCTAATAATCTTTTAAAAATAGTAAATGCCATTATTTTAGCCTGAGTATGGTAAGTGTTGCTGAATTTTTTTAGCCTTGTACATATGTCTTTTGATTAGTTTTTTTGCAGATGAAGGAAGGTGGGGTGGCACATAATTGATTGTTCAGTGTTATGTTTAAGGTACAAATAAAACAAAAGCAAAAGTTACTCAAATTCGTTGATTTTTGTAATAGTTAAGAAGGAAAATATTTTAATGCTATTTATTTAATACAGTTGGAAATTAGAAAATCTAATGTTGAGATTGAAAGATATATATTATTCTCTATTACCTTACAGCTTATGCATTATTTTAACAGGTCCAGACGCTGTCTCAAATGGGCGGTGCAAGCTGTGGAGACACAGTGAGACGAATGATGAGGATAGGGACCTATGGGGTCTGGTCTCAGTATTCACTCGTTGGGCGCAAGAGGAAACGTGTCTTCAAAACCTTGGATATTTGTAATGTAATAATAAGTACGTAAATTTGACATTTTTTTGGATTATATATATGTCTGCATGTATTATGTATTATACTTGCATGCTTGTTAATGACTTGTATTCTAGTCTTGTGGGTATCTCCTTTCTCCTACGGGCCAAATGCTTTGTTCTTACCTAGCATTTTGCTTTGTTTGGGTATGAATGTTTGTGTACCTTCATTGTATATTTTGCAAAATTTGCCATATATCTCATTACTCCTCTGCCTAGCAACAAGTCTGTCTAATTATACTCAATAACTATTTTTCAAAGTTCCCCATAGTGTCCTTTATTGAAATAGAGTTCATGAACCGTTTCAATATCCTTATTTTCTTCTAGATTATATCTTAAAGTATATTTAAATGTTATTGTGACATTGCATTGCAATTGAGCTGCGTTGTTAACCATTCTGTTCATTTCATGAGTATATTTTATTTTCTATTTTTTCATATCATTTTTTTTATCTGTTTTTATTTTTCAGTGATGGGAATATCAGATCATTTGATGTTCCCATCAGAAAATTGGGAAAGTCAGATCTTTTGATGTTCCCAATTTTCAGATGGAAGCATCAGACCATCATGGAATGCATGGGATGAGGTAGTTTAGAATGGTGGGGAGGACGACAGGGGGGATGGTGGGGAAGACGAGGGAACAGAGGAGAGGGTAATGGTGGGGAGGACGAGGGGACAGGGGAATGGAGAATGCTGGGGAGGACAAAGGGGACGAGGGGACGGAGGAAGACTGGAGAACAGGGGAACACCTAAATAAAAGCCAACAATGTTATTACTCTGTGGCTTCTTGTCTCCTGACAAAAAGAATTATAATTATATATATTAATTAATTCTTATAACTTTCCAGAAGCCTGTATCAACACCCACACTAATGCAACTGAAAGAGATGTTGAGACAAGTATTGCTGATATGTTGAAGAACGCCCCAAACAAACACGGTGGAAACAGATACAAGGTAAAGTTTGCCAATTTGCTGTAGTCTAATTCAATCTCTTTTTAGTAATCTTTGTGAACATTTATGCTATGAATAAGATAAAATAATGTAATTGATTTTGACTAAATATGTAGATATATT